>PVIU01004023.1:0-119920 GCA_004026605.1 Ondatra zibethicus
ATAGCATTTAATAACATAGGTCTTTTTTTTTAAATGACAATGATACATGTCTGCTCCTGGCAGCACCAATCTCTGAAGTATCAGAGAAGATGATGGGCATCAAAGAAACTCCACATGGAGTTTACTTTTACTGTGGCAAAAGGAAGCCAATGGGCAAGAAAGTGGTCTTGCCTCTATTGCTGATAATATGCTGACCTAATTTGACAAGTAGGACACAAAAGAAAGAGACTATAAAACCTTGTCAAAACAAGGCAGGACAGTCCTTCAAAACTTCTGTTTCATAGAAAAGTCTGTCGAATATTCTAGGCCTGTGGGCTGAAGATGGATGCCCCAACATTGAGGAGGAACTTTGGGTGAATGTCCAGGCAGACGTTTTTGTTATATCTCACATTTGCCTGCTTGGACTTCCTGCTACTGAGTTAATATTATTTCTTTCTTGGGTCTCTGAGGGAGTTGAAGACTAGATCGTTATAGTTTTCCTTGTTTAGCAGACTCAAAAAAGAAATTCACTAAAGAAATGTAGAGTATATAAGGTTGAGAGACTTAAAAAGATAATTTTGAATTGGTAATGCAAGTTAGAATAGAAAGTGAATTAAGTACAACACTTTGAACTCACCAAGATAGGATAGATAATGGAGTATTTTCTCTGAATTTATCAAATGCAAATGGACTAAACATTGTTGATGTATTTATTGCCTGTATATATTGTATATAGCTATTGTGTTTATTGCATATAGTTTTTCTTATATTAGTTATAGCCTTGTTTTTGTATTTTAGACCAAAAAAGGGGAAATGTAGTAATATTTTGTTTATGTTTTAACAAAACAAATACAGCTTGCCTGAAGAACAGAGTGCAGAACTAAGCCACTAGAGGCCAGGGAGTGGTGGCATACACTTTTAATCCCAGGACTCAGGAGACAGAGACTGAGGGATCTCTGTTAGTTCAAGGCCATCCTGGTCTTGAATCTGTCTAAAAAAAAGACAGAGTTCACACAAAGGTTATCCCAGCACTTGGGATCCCATGTCTTTAATCCCAGCACTAGGGAGGTAGAAACAGGAGTGATATGGCTGGGAGGAGAGAGGAATACAAGGTAGAAGGCATTAGGAGCTCAGTGCATTGTGAGGTTTGCTGGAGGTTTCATCTTATTCCAGTCAGAATGTCAAAGATCAGCAAAACAACTAACAAGAAATTGTAGAGAGGATATGAGGAAAAGGGCACCCTCGTTTACTATTAGTGACATTGCAAACTGGTTCAGCTACTCTGGAAATCAATGTGGAGAAGCCTCAAAAAGCTAAAAATAAAATCTACCATATGATCAATCTATAATCACTTTTTGGCATATACTCAACAGTCTTAACATCCTATCTCACAGATTCTTGCTGAACTGTGTTCATCACAATAGCTAGGAAATGGAAACAACCTAAATGTCCTTCAATTGATGAATGGATAATAAAAATGTGGTACATATTCAATATGGAATACTATTCAACCGTAAGAAAAATAAAATCTTTAGGTAAATGGATGGAACTAGAAAAGATCATATTGAGAGTAACCCAGTCTCACATAAATGTCTGATGTTCTTCTCATCTGTGGCTCCTTTACTGCAAATCTTCAGATGTGAGTATACAACCTGAAGTAACTGCAGAAACCAGGGAAGTAAAAAGGGAAGGGTGGGCTTTAATTAGGGAGGGAGGCCAATCTAGAAAGAGAGAGGGAGGAAGATAAAATAACAGCAAGCATATCAGAAAGCCACAAAGAAACATCTATTTTCTAACCTAAAATTGCACTTGTCTGTCTATCTATCTATCTATCTATCTATCTATCTATCTATCTATCTATCTATCCATCCATCCATCCATCCATCCATAGATACATACAGATAAAGTGTAAGTAAAAAAATCCCAACCTGGATGACAATACTCCACCCAATCCCATAGAATATCAAACAAAACCCCTGATTCCAAGCATAAGAAGTAATAAAAACATTAGAGTGTTTTTGTTACCCTGTGTTGCCTCCTAGAGGTTGAAGATTAAGTCCCTATTGCTGAAGACACCATGTACATCAGACACCCAGAGGATCCAAGCTGAAAAGCCTCCTCCTTGAGAACTAGCTTTCATGATACTAGAAGGTGTTATGAAAACTTCCAAGGGAAAGTAGTCAACAATAGTCCTACCAGCTATGATGCCTATGAACTATAAAAATGACCATCATGGCATGATAACCCTAAGAGTACATACAATAGTAGCATTCATATCTTGATGCAACCAATCAACTGTAAGTGGACTTCAGGCCCTTCTCAACAAGAAAGAAATCATGCCTGGTACTGGAAACTTTGCAAATTATCCAGGAATAGCGAGGTTAGGGATCTTGGAGGAGAACCTACAGTCACCCCTTTACAAAACCAACATAATTCCTAACTTCAGTCTAAACATTAATCCTTTTTTGTTTTGTTTTGTTTTTTGAGACAGGGTTTCTCTGTAGCTTTGGAGCCTGTCCTGGAACTAGCTCTTGTAGACCAGGTTGGCCTTGAACTCCTAGAGATCTGTCTGCCTCTGCCTCCAAGGGCTGGGATTAAAGGCGTGCGCCACCACCGCCTGGCCTAAACATTAATCCTTATACGCACAAATAAATGTAATTCCCACCCTCACCAAAGAAAATTCTCCTTGCAACAGATGGAGACCATTACAGAAAACCCACAACCCATGAAAATGCAGAGAACAAGTGGTTATGTGGTTCCTGGCCCTAACTGATACATTTACAGTATAACTTCTGGACCTAACAGCCAGGGAATATCCAGGAAGAAGGGACAGAAGGATTGCACGAGTCAGAGGAACCGGATCTCTGATGTGAGAGTTTGTCTCCTGGAAATGACAGGGAAGCCACATCCATGAGTTCTCAAGAACACAGCTGCCTAAAGAAGACCTGAACGAGGATGACACCAATGGACATGCTAGCCTGGAAGGGAGGAAGCTCACAGGGGCCCCAACCCTAGACAAAGAACTACAGACAACTACGGAATGCTGAGAGAAGTAGAAATAGCCTTCCCCGAGCAGGAGCCCCACCAATTGGTTATCCAGTCCCAAGTGATCAGCCCTAAAATATGTGCAGGTAACATTGTATGAACTGAACAGCTTGTATGCACACATGCATACATTAGAAGTTGAAGAAAAAGAGGTCAAGGTAGAAAGCCATGGGAGGAACTGAAGGGAGGGTAGGGAAGGGGAAAAATGATGTGACTATATTTTAATTCAAAAAGTAAAAATATTTTAGAAAAAAGTCAGGCATAGTGGTCTGTGCCTTTAATCTAATGCTGGAAAAATACAGTCAGGAGGATTCATAGGGATTTCTGGCCAGTTAGTCTAGTGAACTCCACGTTCTACGTCCAGTAAGAGATCCTATCTCAAAGAAAAACAAAAATCATCATCAACAACAACAACAAAAAGACCCGCAGGTAGAATGTAATATAAGACACACACCACTAATCTCTGGCCTTCATGTATAAATAAATGCGCGCAAGTACACATGCCTGCATACACAGACAGAAAATAAAAAAGGAAAGCCCAGAACCTCCTTCATTAATATAATATTATGCATAATGTATTGCTTATTGCACACCTATTATAGACCAAATATTGCATTTTGTATTGACATAGATTATATAGAGATATCCAGAGATGAAAAGTCATATATTTACTCCATTCTGCAAGAACCTAGTTGATTTTTGTACTTCTGGGAAGGAACATGTGTGATTTACTGAAGAAAGTCAGTAATTGGTGTCTTAAGGCCCAGATACAAGAAATTTCCTTAGGATTTGCTAAATGACAACATCAGGCCCAGCAGACATGGGAAAAGGAGATAAGCAGCAACGTATATTTTAATCATGTTTACTGTCATATGAGCCCCCATCTGTCCTCATGCTTAAACCTGGAGCATTATCTCATATCTCTACTTGATAACACACTATCTTTGCCTGACTCTTTATTGTTGTTATTGTATAGTCAAGGATCTGACTTATCCCAGGGGAGGTACCCATAACAGTGATGCTTAATACTGTCAGCTTGGCAAGATCTAGAATCACCTGAGACAAGCCACTAGGCACACTTGTGAGGGATTCTTTTGACTAGGTTAATTGATAGACCCATCTTAAATATAAATTTGGGCAGTCCAGATATTGGCCAAATATAAGGAAGTCCTGGGGATTTGCTTTGAGCTTGCTTGCCTTTGTGTGTGCTAGTGAGTTCATCTCTCTTCTCCTGCCACTGCTACTGTTGATATCGCTGCCTCTGGCATCTTTCATTGATAACCAGAATCCAGATTCTTACAGTGGACTAAAGCTAGTAGTGGCTCTCATGGGATCCTTAAAGCTTTTGGTGTCAGGTTGGGACTGCAGCGGTATCTAGCCTCGAGAACAGTGTAGCTACCAGGACAACCACTGTTGGGCCACTCAGACTGTATTGTGCAAACCAATCTAGAAACAAAAAACAAACTAAACAAACAAAAATCACCCCAAAATAAAACAACAAAACACAAAACAACCCTCTTTTAACTCTTTTAATATCTATGTATTCTATCTATTCTGTTTTTCTAGCCAACCCAATACAGTCCCCGCCCCAACTTCAAGACAGGGTTTCCTTGTATAGTCCTGGCTCTTATGGAACTTTCTCTTTAGACCAGGCTGGCCTCGAACTCAGAGATCCACCTGCCTCTGCCTCCCTAGTACTGGGATTAAAGGTGTATGCCAGTATCGCCCTGCTCTCAATACAGTCCTTTAACAAGGAACTTCTCAGGCTCTGACAGCCCTATTGGGCTGTGTCTTCCCACAGTTATTGACAAGACCGTTTACTAATTTAACAGATTTCTGCAGATGGAGGCTGTGTTGCTATCTAGCCCAGGGTACAAAGCAATCCTCCTTCCTTAGCAACCCCAGTGCTGGAAAAACAGGCATGGGGCACCAAGGCCAGGCTGGCTGCAGAATTCCTTAGCCGTAAAAGATACTACTGACAACAGAGCGGTACAACCTGCCTCCTTCAGGAATATAAAGAAGTCTTAAGAAGTCTGTTTTATTCCTTCATAGTTCCACTGCCTTTATCTGAAGTGACACTCCTTTTTTATTTAGGGCAGTGTCTACTATTTCATTCCTTGCTAGTGTACGCAGTCAGCAGGGGTTGGTTTTCAGATATGGTTCCTTGGGATCTCGGTGTCACGTACCCCACTTTGCAAGAGGAAGGGGTAAAAGAAAAGTCATCAACATGCAAAACCTGTCACCAGATGCCCTATTCTGACCCAACTGCCTGGTCCGCCCGGCTGCTCATGCGTTCCGCGGATTCTCAGGCGCCACCTCCAGGTGTCAGTACAGAGATCGCGGAGGAGGATGAGCTCACCCTAGAAACCGAAAGGCAGATGGTGAGGCCGAGCGCGTCTGCGCATCAGCATGAGGCCTTGCAGAGGGCAATGGAAGTTTATCAAACCAGGGAAGCACCTCTTTGCCTTCTGTAAAAGGCTCCTCTGTCAGGGTTGCATGCAGCTCCAGAGCAGCACAGGGATTTTATGTGTCAAACGCCTTCCCCAGTTCAGTTTCTGAGTCGCTGAAGCTGAACTCAGAGCTTTCGGGAAGCGTCAGGCACATCCTATCCGTCTTTCTGAACCTATCGGCACAGCAGGTACTAAGGATGGGATTAGACTGCAGCGTTCGGCAAGAATTGCGCATGCTCCGTGCTAGGGGGCGGGGCTCCGGCCGGAAGCGTTCTCTCCCAGGCGGCATTTCTTTCCTGTGCTAGGCCGGGCTAGGGCTTGTATCGCCTCTGGTCCTGCCTCTGGGTGAGTAGCGGGTTCCCGCGGGGCCGGGCCAGGTGCGTCCCCCATCCCTCCTGGTCCCCGAGGGCCCGGCGCTCACATGGGGAGCCCAGCCCGGCAGTCACCCGTCCCCCAACCCGTCACACTTGAGCGCCGCCCCGGCCCAGCCGGATCCAGCGGATTAACCTCCAAGGGCGTCCGGGGCCTCGCCTTGGCGCCCGGCCCGGCTCGAGCCCTCAGGTCTCGGCTCTGGCGGGAGACTTGGGCCGCTCGCAAGGACATCTCTAGGCGGCCTGGTCACTGGAGGATTGGGGGCGCTCTGGGCGACCTCAGAACTGGGCTTGTGGGAAGGCGGCTGGAAAGAACCGGTCCGCTCGTGCCGGTCCTACACCCTCCCTCTTTGTGCAAAGGCGGAGGTGTTTCTTCAGGGCTGGCCATGCTTTCACAGAAGATGCTAATGTTCACAGTGACCTGTCCTCAACGCGGAGCCTGGCAGGCATTCATTGTCACAGGCTGCATCTGTAGGGCCTTGATAGCGACAGAACTAGTGGAAAGACCATTCGTAGAATACTGCAGTGATTTAGGAAGAAAATATTGCAGTATAATAAACGTTAGTAAGTTGCTCAGAGATACGGCATCCACGCTGAAACGAGAGTTTAAAATGAAACGGTTTAAAATTGTATTTGTCTAAAGATAATAATGAATCATACCGGTTTTGTGGTGTTTCTTGGTTGTATACAGCAGTGTGAATATTTTGCTAAAATTAGTGTTTATGCAAAATTGAAATACATTCTCTACGTTTGCAGCTTTTACTATACACACTTTTGTAATGATAAGGAACTGTAATGACCTTATTTTGCCAGGACGTTTCAGTTTCATTTCAAGATTTTGAAGTCACTTAAGAAGGTAGACATGCAGTAGTCTTTAATCTGCCTTGAATCATTGTTAATATTGGAGTAGGAAGAATTGTCTCTTGGCTGTTTTTTGGTAGGATTAAAAATTGTTAGTCTTGATGACTTTAAGAAAATGTGCTTAGGAAACAGCCCATAGCCCTGATTTACCTTTGTAATTCACTGACCTCCCAGTAGATGGCAATTTCAACATGCCAACTTAAACTTTCATTTATTCTTTTATTTATTTATTTTGGAGGCAGGGAGGCACAAAAAATAATTTTGTGTAGCTTAGGTTATTCTTGAACCCTATGTAGCCCAGATTAGCCTTGAACCTTAAATCTTCTTATAGCCTGAGTGCTGAGATTCCAAGGCTTTTGCCACTGTACTGAAACTTCTAAAAAACAAAACTTTTTTGGAATGTCATGACTTAACAGATTAAGTTAACAAAGCCCTTATCCCACCTATTGGACTGTCATCAATTGCGTTTGCAGCTGTATTGGGATGAAGACAAAGGAAGTACAAATTTCAAGTCCTTTGAGAAGTTGATTGCTGTGTGTCATATTTTTGAAAGCCGTACTAATGTGTGGATACTAATCTGTACTGAGATTTGTTACATGAGGCAATTATAATTTGGTGGCTAAGTTAGTTCCATTTTTTCTTAAGTAATTAATATAGCTGGACTGTATTTTTGAGTAATTTATATTGGCCATTATTGTATATTAAATGTAGTGAGCCCTTTATTATTGAATGAACTACTTACCATCGTAGGCCAAAGTTTCTTTATCCAAAATGAGGGCTTTCAGTTACTTGCTTGAATAATTATTGTGATTTTAATGTAATAACAGGAGTGTGAACACTGATTTGAAAATGCTTTAGAAAAATGCTATTGGATGATTGCAAGAATAAGGAGGATTTTCTTTACTTCACAGCTATAAACAAATATTAGAACTATTCCAGAGGAAGCCAATGAGAAGCATGTTAACTTAGCAATAGTAAGAAAAGTGTTTTAGAGCTAGAATGAACATAAAGAATAGTCTTTGCAATACCCAATTAGCAGTCTAGATTCTGGTTCATTTATTTCTACTGAGTTAATATGTATGTGTATTTTTTTCTTCTTCCCTCTCTCAGCACTTGCCAAGGCTTAATGACATTGTTGGACCCTGATATCCTATCTCCTAATGTGATAGTCACGTCCTTCCTGCTAAACTTATTTTGTGAAGGTACTGCCTTTGACATTGGGGTGAATTCTTGCTGTAAACCTTGATTGTTGTAGTTGCTCAGAGCTGTACCATATTTAAAAGTAGTCACATCATCTCCTTTCCCTTGTTCGTGGCTGTATTCTTTTGTTTGTGATAAGGCTTTTTTTTTTCTTTTTTTATTTGAGACAGGGTTTCTTTGTGTAACAGCTCTGGCTGTCCTGGAACTCACTTTTAGACCAGATTGGCCTCAAACTCACAAAGATTCACCTGTCTCTGCCTTCCAAATGCTGGGATTAAAGGAATGTACTACCGCTGCCCAGCAGTGATATAGGGTCTTCTGTGTAACCTATTGTTTGCGTAGACTGGATCTCACTGTAGACCAAGCTGTCCTACAAAATCAGTCTGTCCTCCAGACAGGCCTCTAACTCAGGCAGTCTGCCTCAGCCTTCCAAGTACAGGGATTACATGCATGAGCCACACCCAGATCTTCCTTTTGTTTTCATGTCACATATAGTCAGTCCATTATCCTTTCTTTCTCATCCTCCCTAATGTGACCCTTTAATACAGTTCCTCATGTTGTGGTGACCACCAATCATAAAATAATTTTGCTATTGTCATGAATCGTAATGTAAACACCTGATATGCAGGAAGTCTAATTGATATGTGGCCCCCAAAGGGGTCTTGACCCACTGGTTGAGACCACTACTTTAGACCTTTTCCTCTCATTGTCCCATTTGTGCTTACATTCCCTACTTTTATGCATGTGTGCATTTCTAAATTTAAATGTATTTATTATTTTTTTAGACAGGATTTCTCCATGTAGTTCTGGCTGTCCTAGAACTCACTTTGTAGACCAGGCTGGCCTTGAACTTACAAAAATCCACCTATCTCTGCTTCCTGCATGTTGCAATTAAAGGTATGCACCACCCCCAACACCAGCCTATAATTTAAATTTAGATTTCTGAGAGAACATGCAAAATTGGTCTTTCTGATCCTGCTTATTTACTTATAAAATGACCCCCGGTTTCCATTAATTTTCTTGAAAATGTAATTGTTTCTTCTTTCTCGCTCTCAAAAACCCCATTGTATACCATACTTTCTATCCATTCCTCTGTTGATGGACATCTAGGCTAATTCTATATCTTGGCTATTGTGAGTGGTTTAGCAAAAAGCATGACTGTGCAAGTATCTGCTGGTATACTTATAATTCTTCGGATGTGTGGTGTGGTTATCTCCATACTGATTTCTGTAGGGGTTGCAGCAACTCTCATACCCATTAGTGCTGTATAGATAATGATGCCTGCTCCCGCACATATTCACTAATGTTTGTTGTTTTTTTTTTTTTTGACGTTAGCCATTCTGACGGGGGTGTAATGGAATGTCATTTGCATTTCTTTGGTGGCTAAAAATGTTGAACACTTTAAAATATTTATTGTTCATTTGTATTTACTCCTTTGAGAACTGGCTAGTCAACTCATTAGGCTATCATTTGGTGATTGGGTGTTTGTGTTTTTAAGTTTTTTAATGCTTTATATATTCTAGGTATTAATCACTTGTACAGTTGCTGTAGTTGGACTTTCTTGTCCTGCCAGCTCACAAATAACCACATGGAGACTTATTATTATTATGAAGATAACTCACAAATAACCACATGGAGACTTATTATTATTATGAAGGCTCGGCCTTTAGCTTAGGCTTGACCCACAGCTCTTATAACTTAATTAACCTGTTTCTATTCATCTACGTTCTGTTATGTGACTTTTTACCTCCGTAATTCTGTGTGTCCGATTCTGTTTTAGTCTCTTTTTCCTCTTCCAGTCCTCTCCTGCAAGTTCCGCCTATCCTGCCTAGCTGTTGGTTGTTTGACTTTTTGTTATGCCAATAACAGCAATACATCTTCACAGTGTATAAGTATCCCACAACAGTTTGCATTTTTTTTCCTAGCAAATACTGTAGCTCCTGTACCCTAAGCTGAAGACCAAACCCAGGATCTTTCACTTATTAGGCTGAATCCCCAGACAACCAAACTGTAATTTTCTTCGTTTAAAATTTTTGAAAGTTCTTGCTTCATATTTACTTTGTTGTTGGAAGCAAAGAATTGCTCAAAGAATTTAATGCCACTTGTTAATTAGGAAACTGCATATTTAGCTGTGTGAGTCTGAGGCCAGCCTGGTTTACAGAGCTAGTTCCAGGATAGCCGGGGCTACAGAGATAAACTCTGTCTTAAGAAACAGAAACAAAGAAACAAAAATGCATATTTAGATTTGAACAGGTTTTAAAAACCTTAAACATAAGTATGTGAGACAAACGAGTCAGTTTGTAGTTAGATTTCACTCTCAAAAAAAAACTTGGTATTTGTTATGCATAATAGAATAAATTTATATTCTTGTATTAGTAAAACTCTCGTTAGCCTCCTTTTCTGCAGTTGGATTAATATTAAAATCATTGTCTTCCAGGTTCTCTGAAACATCTAATAGCTAAGAGTAATATAATATCTCCACTATACTTTTTTTTTGAGACCCTTTCTCTGTGTAGTTCTGACTGTCCTGGAATTTACTCTTATAGACCAGGCTAGCACTGAACTCACAGAGATTTGCCTCTGTCTCCTGAGTGCTGGCTTTAAAGGTGTGTGCCACCATGCCAGAGTTCCACTGTACTCTTTAAAAAGTATTTGTCCTCTAAATAAACCTGTATCTAATCTACTTCAGTTTCTAAGGGAAGCTTTTAACGTGTTTGTTTACTTAACATTAAAAAAGATGATTCTCCTTCAAATAAGGCACTTAAAACGAAAAGCAATGTTTTATTTTGACCAGAAGTTAGTTTCTTTTATTTAGTTCAATCTACTTTCTCTCCCAATTTTAACAAATACTGTTATTTCCTAGTGACTTTTCTCTCTCTCTTTTTTTTAAGGTTTACAGTCAAGATGGTACATGCTGAAGCCTTTTCTCGTCCATTGAGTCGGAACGAAGTTGTTGGTTTAATTTTCCGTTTAACAATATTTGGTGCAGTAACATACTTTACTATCAAATGGATGGTAGATGCAATTGACCCAACCAGAAAGCAGAAAGTAGAAGCGCAGAAACAGGTAAGATTGATTGCAGGGCATGAAGGTCATGTCTCCTCTGCTAGCAAATATTTTTACCCAAGCTAAGATTATAAATATAAAACTTGTCTAAAAATTCATTGATATAGCTTAATATTAATCCTAAAAGTCTTTTTTACTCTGTAAATGAATATCAAAAAGAAAAATGATGAATGAAAATATAGGGGTTTGTTGTTTTGTTTTTGTCTGCATTGCTTCTTTTTTCTTCTCTCCTTTTATTGAAAGTAGATTTTTTTTTTCCTCACATAGTATGTCCTGATTACAGTTTCCCCTCTCTCCTCCTAATTCCTCCCCACCTTTTCTCCTATCTGGATCCTCTCCCTTTCTCTTTCCTTAGAAAACAAACAGGCTTCCAAGGGATAACAATAAAATAAAATAGGATATAAAACAAAAACTAACACACTGAAATTGGACAAAACAAACAGAAGGAAAAGAGTCCAAGAGAAGACACAAGAATTAGAGGCCAACTTGTTCACACACTCAGGAATCCCATAAAAACATGAAACTGGAAGCTATAGTAATATATATGCAGAGGACCTGGTGCAGACCTCAGTCTCTGAGTTCAAACAAGTTGTTATTGTGTGGCTTTAGAGCAGCCGTTCTCAATCTATGGGTTGTACCCCAAGTCCAAATGACTCTCACAGGGGTCGCTTATCAGAAATCTTGCATATCAGATATTTATATCTCAATTGATAACAATACTCAGCATTAGTAAGGTGGAGAACTGCTGATTTAGAGGCCTTGTTTTTTTGGTGTCCTCTGTCCCTTCTATGGGGTTTGTTGATCCCTGAGGGGAGGGATTTGTTGGAGACACCCATTTAGGGCTGAACGTTCAAGTCTCTGTATAAAGTCTGTCTGTGGGTCTCTGTATTTGTTCCCATCTGCTGCAGGAACAAAGCAGTGTGTTAGGAGTCATTTTATTGCAAGGTGTTTTTGAAGAACAGTAGTATTTATTTTTTACTCTAAGTCCCTGGGCTACCTAGTGTCAAATTCTTGGTCACCCAAGCCCAGCAGTGTTTGGTGTGACTTCCATCTTGTGGAGTGAGCCTTAAGTCAAATCAGATATTGTTTAGTTACTCCCACAAGCTTTTTGCCACTATTACCCTAGCTTTAGGGCCCAGAATATCTTGCACACAGGTACCATTGTAGACCACGGTTTTGGCTGGGTTGGTGTTTATGTTCCACATTGGGTAGATGCTGAGTACCTTCCTATACCAGGGATGCTAGAATGTAGAGATGAAGGCTCTGTGTTGTCACCAGCCTGACCTCTCCATGGTCAATGAGTTGTGTAAGCTTTGTCTTCAGCAATGGAGTCTTTCTGTCAGTTTGTGGAGAACAACCTGTAGTCTTGGCAACATGGGTTTAGGAATTCCCATGGGATCCCTTTGGCCAACTACTCCGTTAGATGTAACCCAATCCTGATATTGGAAACTTCATTTGTAGCAAGAGATGTTTAGTTGGGGCTCTGCCCCCCCCCATTGTTTGGTGATTTCACTTAGATTACTTTCGTGTGTGTGTGTGTGTGTGTGTGTGTGTGTGTGTGTGTGTACATATATATATATACATGTAGGTTTCTACTGTACTAGTTTTTAATACTGTCCCTCAGATGTCCCTTAATTTTAGCTGTCTCTCCCTGTATTTCCACCCTTTTCCATCTCCATTTGATTCTCCCAGGCCCCTATCCTCCAAATCCATCCATCACTAGCTAGTCTATTTCCTGGTTTTAGGGAGATCTATCTGTTCTGCCAGTCCTTTACTCTTTACCTAACTTCTGTGGTTCTATGGGTTGTAGCTTATTTATCACTGACTTAATAGCTAATGTCTACATAAAAGTGAATATATCATATCATATTTGTCTTTCTGGGTCTAGGATATCTCAGGATTTTTTTTTTTAAGCTGCATTCATTTGTTGGAAAATTGCATGATTTCTTTCTTTATTCCTTCCTTCCTTCCATTGGCTGACTAATACTCCATTGTGTAAATGTGCCACATTTTCTTTATCCATTCTTTTGTTGAAGGATATCTAATTTGTTTACAATTTTTAGCTATTATGAATAGAGCAGCAATGAACTTGGCTGAGCAAGTGTCATTGTGGTAAGATGGAGCATCCTTTGGGTATATGCCCAAAAGTGGCATAGCTGGATTTTGAGATAGATTGATTACCCTCTTCCTGAGGAACTATCACACTGATTCCCATAGTGGCTGTACAAGTTTGTACTCCCATCAGCAGTGGATGAGTGTTCCATTTATTCCAGGTCCTTGCCAGTATACTCAGTTGTCCCTTGTTTTATTGATTTTAGTAGTTTTGATTTTCATTTTCTTAATGGCCAAGGGTGTTGAACATTTCTTTAAGTGTTTCTCAACCATTTGAGTTCCTCTTCTGAGAAGTCATTTTAGATCTTTACCCCACTTTTTAAGTTAGATGGTTTTCTTTCTTTCTTTTTTTCCCCCCTTGGTTTTTCAAGACAGGGTTTCTCTATGTAACAAGTCTGATTGTCCTGAAACTCCCTTTGTAAACCAGGCTGGCCTTGAACTCAGAGAACCGTCTTGAGTGCTGGGATTAAAGGCATATGCCACCACCACCTAGCATGTTTTCTTTTCCTTCTTTAAAAAAAAAAATGTATGTATGTAGATATGTATTTATTTATTGGTTTTTCGAGACAGAGTTTCTCTGTAACAGCCCTAGCCGTCCTGGAACTGTCTCTGTAGACCAGACTGACCTCGAATTCACAGAGATCCATCTGCCTCTGCCTCCCAAATGCTGGGATGAAAGGTTTGAGCCACTACTGCCTGGTGATTTATATATTGTGTATGCATTGTTCTGTCTGCATGTTTGCTTGCATGTCAGAAGAGGCATCAGATCTCATTATTAGATGATTGTAGGCTATCATGTGGTTGCTGGGAATTGAACTCAGGATTTCTGCAAGAGCCATCACTCCAGAACTAGCTTGTTTTTGTTTTGTTTTTCAAAATAGGGTTCTCTGTGGAGCAGCTCTGACTGTTTTGGAACTTGTTCTGTATGCCAGGCTAGCCTCATGCTCACAGAGATCACAGAGATTCGCCTGCCTCTGCCTTCCGAGTGCTAGCGTTAAAGGTGGGTGTCGCTATGCCCAAATGTTTTTTGAGTTCTTTATATGTTTGGCTGTTAAGTCCTCCATCGGATGTAGTTGATAAAAGCCTTTTCCCATTCTGTAGGCTGCCACATTGTCTGAATGACTGTGTCCTTTGCTATGCAGAAGCTTTCAGTTTCATGAGGTTCCATTTATAAGTTTTTGGTTTTATTACCTATGCTGATAGTGTTTTACTCAGAAAGTATTTTCCTGTGCCTATGAGTTCAAGGTTATTCCCCCCTTTATCTTCTATCAGGTTTGGTATATCTGTTTTTATATTGAGGCCTTTAATCCATTTAGAGTTGAGTTTTGTGCGGGTGATAAGTATGGATCTGTTTGCGTTCTACATGCAGACATCCAGTTTGACCAGCACCATTTGTGAAGATGCTGTCTTTTTTTTCCAGTGTGTATTTCTGGTTTCTTTATCAAAATTCAGGTGTCTATAGGTGTGTGATTTATGTCTAGGTCTTTAGTTTGATTCTATTGATCAATGGTCTGTTGTTGTCCCAATACTATGCTGTTTTTTTTTGTTACTATAGCTTTGTAGTACAACTTGAAATTGGGGATGATGATATTCCAGCAGCTGGAGAGATGACTCAGCGGTTAAGATCATGCTGTTCTTCTAGAGGTCCTGAGTTCAAATCTCAGGAACCAACATGGTGGCTTACAACCATCTAAAGTGGGATCTGATGCTATCTTCTAGCATAAAGTCATACATGCAGATAGAACACTCAAACATAAAATAAATCTTAAAAAAATTAAAGTACATATGTTCAAACACTTCTTGTGTTTGAACCTCGGTAAGTTCAAGTAAGTTGGCTATCCATTTCAGGTACTTTATTAGCTTAAGGAAAGAAGCGCAATTGTCTATTGTTTGGTATTAATTCATTGGACTTTTATATTGACAACTTACCTGTAACTGCCATACTCCTACTGGGAAAGAAAATCAACTACCTTGAGGTCTTTTGGGAGTCAAGAGAAATTGAACTGATCTCTCAATCGTGTGTCCTCTCTCTCTCTCTCTCTCTCTCTCTCTCTCTCTCTCTCTCTCTCACACACACACACACAAACACGCAAACAAACACACACACCTATCTTTTGAGACTGGTCTCATGTAGCCCAGGATGATCTTGAACTTGCTTTGGTAGCAGAGGATGTTCTTAGACCCATCTGCCTGATCTCGAGCTTACAGACATTACTGTGCCCAGCTCTCAGTCCCCAACCTCCCGGGTTCTGAGAGCCTTTTTACCCATGCCTGTCCAGCTTTCATTTCTCAAAAGCTGCTTAAATTTTGTTGGTTTCAGTAGCGTGGACCCTCAGTTTTTTGTTTTTGTTTTTTTTTTTTTGAACCCAAAATTCACAAGGGGTCTAGAGTATCCCTGGAAAGTATTATGTTTTCTGTTCATTGCTGTTCATAATTCTTACCTGTTTTAAAGTGTCAGTGTCTAAATATCAAATCAAAGGTTGCTTGTTTTTCTTCTAGGCAGAAAAACTGATGAAGCAAATTGGTGTGAAAAATGTGAAGCTTTCCGAATATGAAATGAGTATTGCTGCTCACCTAGTGGACCCTCTTAACATGCATGTATGTAACTTTAATCTTACTTGTTTACTCTTACTTTGGTTTGTTGTTTTTTTTTTTTTTCGTTTGGCAGTCTGTGTCAAAGACCTGGAAGAAAATGAATAATTTCAGTGAGTCCCTAAGAGGGGTCAAGAGCGACTCAACATGTTGCACGCACAGATGTGATTCATGCACGAGCTAGACAAAGGCAGAGCAGCAATAGCAAAAAGGGATGGAACAGAGCCTGGAGAAAGCCAGGCTCACTTTCTAAGAGTGCTTTCCAAGTGCTACCCCAAGACCATGTCCATTATTATATTAAGCTGTGGCTACATGTGCTGTGTCACCACCAGAAAGGTTACTGGAGACATAACCCTGTGTTTTTACTGGGGCCTGTTCATATAGACTTCTTTTCCGTATGTGTATCAAAATTCTGTACTCCTACAAGGAAAAGAGGTATTCTCCATAAACCATATTGTTAATACAATTTGGGAACACTGAACTGTTTTTATCAGGGAATGATAAAAAAACTTCCCCAAATCTAAGTTTCCCGGTAGTAGCCAAGGATCATCTTGTTAAGGATACTGTCTCAAGTCTGCTGTGTTAACTCTGCACACAAGGCTTAATGAAATGTCTTTAATCATGTGGTCTTATATTGTAGTTTAGTTTAGATTTCCTATTTTTTTTAATGGTAAACAACATAGTATCCTGAATACCAGGTTCCAAGAGCTCAGGGCAGATGATTTCTTGTTTCAGATCCCTCATTATTGTCCCCAAAGACAATAGATAATAGTATTTGTTTACCTACTTGGTAAATTTTTTGAGGATCAAATTACAATAATTATAAATTCCAGGTTACTGTATAAACATAGGAACAGGTAGACAAAATATTCTTATCTAACACATTAATGCTATGTTGGTATAAATATAGAATGAAATATGATAGCTGCATCTTTAAGTCTAGAAAATAAAAATCTGTCTTTTAATATATGTATATGCAGACATATATACATACCCTAGAATTAAGCCCCTACTTTATTTTTACTTAGGAATTTACAGTATCAATATTTTGTGGGGAGAGGGCGCAATTGTATCTTTTTCTGAATAAGGATATACTAATAGACAGTTTTTTGTTTGATTACAACTATCACTCTTCATATTGGTCTACTGATTTGTCCCCCTGTCCCAAGTTTAAAGAGAGTAAATACCTTGTAAAGTATTGCCTCTGTCTTGATCACTTACTGCACTAGCTAGAGTGAGGGCTAGGTTGACTTTTCCCTTTGTGTGTGTGGGGGGCCTTGCTGGGGACTGAACTTAGAGCCTCACAAATGTTAGTAAGGAGTTCTAACCACACCTGTAATCCAAGTCCTCCGTATAACTTATTTGATTTTTACATTTTTATGTATTTATTTTTTATGTGCATTAGTGTTTTCCTTGCATGTATTTCTGTGTGTCATTTGCTTGCCTAGTGCCTGTAGAGGCCAGAAGGCGTCAGATCCTCTGGAACTGGAGTTACAGACAGCTGTGAACTGTCATGTGGATTCTGGGACTCAAACCTGGGTCCCCTGTAAGATTAGCCAGTGCTCTAAACTTCTGAGCCATCTCTGCAACATATCTCTCCCACCCCCATTTATTTTTAAAAGTAGAGTCTAGAAGATTTTAAGAGTTTTCATTTTTCTCCCCCCCCCCCCAAGACAGGGTTTCTTTGTGTAGAACTTGACTGATCTGGAACTCACTCTGTAGACTAGACTAGCTTCAGACTCAGAGATCTACCTGCTTCTGCTTCCCAAGTGCTGGGATTAATAACTTAGAAGATTTTTCTATACTATTTCAAAAATACATATATACCTTCTTATGAAGAATACTAAGATTCTTCCTATTTTTGACAGTTTTGTTTATTTTTGTATGTTTGTGTATATGGTGTGAATTCGTGTGCATATAAGTCTTTGCATGTGTATGTGAATGTGAATATGAGGTAGTGTGTATACATGGATGTGGCGGTCAGAAGTTGACATCAGGTGGCTTTAATCACTTTCTGCTTTACTTATTGAGACAAGGGTGTCTTGCTAGATCCAGTGCATATGGGTCTTACTACGTCTATCTAGCTAGCTTTTCCCCAGAAGCCTCTGCCTCCTAACTGCTAGGATTACAGGTGGCTGCTATGCCCACCTGCCTTTATGTGGATTCTAGGGACTTTGAACTCCTGTTCTCATGCTTGTAGGGCAAGTATTTTTTTTCTTGTCATCTTCCCCAGCTCTTCAGTTGTACTTTTCATAATAAAAACTGCAAGTTCAATTTGGTGGTCATACATCTTATTTCTAAAACTAATTCCTGTGTTGTTTCACAATGAATGTAATTACATTCACAGTGAATTCTTCCCTGGTAGGCAGTGCTAAATTATTTAAGTTTGTTCTTCAGCCTCTTTCATTTGGGGTGGGGGTGTTTGGAGACATGTACAGTCCCAGCTGTCCTCTCTGGGAGCTCACTTTGTATACCAAGCTGACCTCTCTCTCCTGAGTGCTGAAATTCAAGGTGTGATCACCATTGCCTGCCTGTTCTCAGTTTTTGTTTTTTTTTTTAAATATCAGAGTGTTTCTTTCTCATGAGTGGAATGAGTTTACCTTATTCAATCCTTACAGGTTTTGCATGTGTGTGCTTTTTTTTTCTTTTGTTTTGTTGCTGGAATCGTAGTTGCTGGAATTGCTGGAATAGTTCCTTGTATTCTAGGCAAGGTCTCCAACTCTTCAGTAATGCTCCCAACCTTGGTATTTTTTTCAGTAATAAGAAATTATTAAATTCTTTTTTTTTTCAGCATCATAGAGTTTACTTCTGTGAAAAGTTTTTTTTAATTCATTTTTACCTACAGCTTTAGCCTTTTATTTGCATGTAATTATTAAATTATAAAATACTTTGCCATTGGGAGGTGTGTGTGTGTGCGCTCATATGTATATAAGTTGTGAAATTCACGTTGACTTTAACTTTTGCCAGGTTACTTGGAGTGATATAGCAGGTTTAGATGATGTCATTACAGATCTGAAAGACACAGTCATCTTACCTATCAAAAAGAAGCATTTGTTTGAGAATTCCAGGCTTCTGCAGCCTCCAAAAGGTATGGTTAGTATATGTATTTGCCTAAGCATTAAGAGGCTAGAAAACATTGTGAATTTTTTGTCTTAAGGAAATGTTTTCCATGAAATCAGATTCTTAGTAGAATGCTGAGATCCAGTGAATTGTTTTTATAAAGAATTTTAAAATATTCACTCATTCTTCCACTTCTAGAATTTTGGTGAATTCTACTTTCTATAATACAAGTGTATAATAATTCCTTTATTTGAAATGCTTGTCTACTACATGTAAGTAAATTGAAATTTGAGAAATTAAGTCTAAAAAAATTTCAAAAATCACAATTTTCTTTTGGTTTTGTTTTCAAGCAAAGCCAGCATTTTTTTGGTTCACAATTCTAGTGATTTTATTTTTTACTTTTAGTGATCTGTTTTTAGATGATAGTGCTTCTTACAGCATTTGCAAGAATGAGCTGACCTTTATATTGAGATTAAATACTCTGAGGCAGTGTCTTTATTTGTAGTTTCACTTTGGGAACTGCATCACTTGGAGTTGGGAGTGCATCTGACTACATCTTCAGATCCTTCTATTTTTATTCATGCAAACTTTAATTATGCTTAAGCTTTGTTAAAGGTAATTCAAATAATTCAAGATAATGTTCAGAAAGAAAAGTTGAGTTGAACGTCGTGACTCATGCTTGTTCTTACAACACTTAGGAGGTTGAGACAGGAGAATTTTGAAGTCAAGGCTAGACTGGGCTACAGAGCTAGACATGATCAGAAAAACTAAAGCAGAAATTTAAGTTAGCCACTACTAAGGTAATAAATTTGGACTTGTTTGTTTGTACATGTTATTCCTTAACCTAAATCCTTTAGTTGCTTATAACATTTAACCATGCAGGGTCTTCATAAAAAAAAAGCTGATCCTGTGTAAGTTTAGCTAGATGTGGTAATACATGCCTATAATCCCAGCATCAGAGAAAGAGGCTGTCTAGGGGGAAAAGGCACAAAGATTAATCTTCAGAAAGGGGTATGAAGTTTTAAGCTTTTATAAAACAAAACATCTTTTGATTTGTTGCATCTGTTATGGAAGTATCAGATTAGTTCAGGAAATCTGAAAAGTTTGCACAGTGTCTCATACATTACATTAGCATACAGAACTGTTTATTATTCCTTATGTATGTTAATACCATGGGGACCACTTGAGCAAAAAGTGGAGAAGTATTACTTTGAATAGCCTTGTGAGATTCATTGCCAGTGTGAGGAGACCGTTTGAGTTTTGGTGAAACAGCATCCGTACAGGAATGGAGAGTAAGGCATGCAATGGATAATTCCAGTGATAGCACCCAATACTACTGTAAGACTTAGGACCCTGGCCATGAAATGAGACAGTGACATCTCCTCACATGCTCTTGTCATAGCTCCATCTACCAGAGGATTATGACTCTTAAGCTTTTATTGCACACTTAATCCTTAGACATTAGTAGCTGTGTAGTTAAGAATACTAATTATAATCTGTGATAAGAAATAATTGGAAAACTTTAATCTGCTAAGGATTAATACAGCTACACCACAGGGGTAAAAAATTCAAAGTGATAAATGAATGCTTTGAAGCAAGTCAGATTCTTAAAAGTACTGTGTATATTTGAGAAGTGATGGTATAGCTGGAAGTGTATAAAATATAGGGACTTTTATGTCAGGAAGCTTGCTGCTAGTTAGATTTGCATTCCACATTAAAATGTAATCCTAAATGTATTTTCAGCTTTAAATGAAATGACATTTCATTACTAGTCTCTATTGTTTTATGTGGTTACCCCACAAAACAGTGTGAGTAGATATTTTTCTTAAGACTTATTTATTTATTATATATACAACATTCTGCCTCCGTGTATGCCCACATGCCAGAAGAGAGCGCCAGATCTCATTAAAGATGGTTGTGAGCCACCATGTGGTTGCTGGGAAAACTCAGGACCTCTAGAAGAACAGCCAGTGCTCTTAACCCCTGAGCCATCTCTAGCCTCGTCAGTAGATATTTTAAGCACCTGCATGACTTAGTTAAAAATTACAAAGAGCCAGGCATGGTTGTACATACCTGAAGTTTTAGTACTCTGGGGCGTGAATGTGAGACCAGCTTGTGCTACGTGTGTGCGTAGCAAGACCTTTAAAAAGAAGAGATTGCTTGAAAATATTAACAATCACTGATGACAAAGCTTAAAGATTTAAATTTTTAAAATAGGCTTTTTGATAGCTTAGTTTAAAATGATTAAGCTTAGGTTGGTGGGTATTCCAACTTTAGTCTTAAAAAATGAAAATCGGTGGGACAAATTTATGTATACTTAAGGAAAAGTTTGAGTATTATTTTTAAGTGGGAAAAATGGTTAAGTTTTTGGAAATAAGTTCATATTTTTTCGTGTGTGTGTGTGTGTGTGTGTGTGTGTGTGTGTGTGTGTGTGTGTGGCGTTTGAGACAGGGTTTCTGTGTAGCCCTAGCTGCCCTGGAACTCACTCTGTAGATCAGGTTGGCCTCCAAATCAGAGATCCACCTGCCTCTGCCTCCTAAGTACTGGGACAAAAGGTATACACAACTACTTCCAGTCAAAATTTTCATTTAAAAATATTTAAAAATTTTTTTGAAGTGGAAATTATTATGTTTTTCTCTTGCCTTGAACCTTAATTTTTTTCTTTTTCTCTCCGCTGTCCTGCAACTTGTTCTGTAGGTCAGGCAGGCCTTAAACTCACAGAGATCCTCCTGCCTCTACCTCCCGAGTGCTGGAATAAAAGGTATACAGCACCACTGCCTGGCATGCTTTGAATTTTACTTTTGTTATGGTTTGAGACAATATTGGATACTTCCAAAAACCTTCCATATTTATTCTATAAAACCTTCCATATTTATTCTATTTTATACCATCTATAAATGTCATTTTAAATTATTATTGTATGAGAAAATTTGAGCTTTAAATATTTAAGACTGGATTATAATTCCAAGCCTGTCTTGGATAATTTATAGCTAGGGCCATAATTTTAGTGATGATTCAGTAAAAGCTACTCCATTTTAAGTGAGAAACAGTAATGATTGCCTTTTTAAGCTTTTACTTAACCTGTTAAGATCTTTTAATATGTTAAAATATTAACCACCCTATTTTGTGTTTAGGGTCAGATTGCTGTCAATTAAAGATTATAGAGGATAACAATTTTATCCTGTGGAAATTAGAATGATACTACGGATAATGCCTTTTTAGAGAAGATGATTATCTTGGAAAAGACCGATGTCCTTTTTATGAAGACATAAGTCTTTGAGCAATGGTAAAATGTGTTTACCACAGTCTGTTTGGAAGTTGCCGTTTCCTAGAGGTCATTATCAGGATGTTGTGGTGCTCTCTTCTGGTGAAAGTGGAAGGCATTAGATGGTTTTATTGGTCAGCCAATGACAAGTATGAGCTCATACTTCAAGATAATAGTTTTTAGGATCTTGACATGGACCTTTGCATGAGAGAAAGAGTGGTATGATGCTGTAATCTCCAAATACCTATCCTTTTTGACACTGAACTCAAACACAATCCATTCTTTTTAATACCTTTTCTACTCTTAAAAAAAGTTAATAGAGAAATTGAGTAGTGAGAAATTTTTGTGTATGTGAAGTTAGTACTATATTTATTACATTGTAAACTAAAGAAAACCTCTTATTTTCTAAGGGTAATAATGAAATATTGTTGATTTCCAGGTGTTCTTCTGTATGGACCTCCAGGCTGTGGGAAAACGTTAATTGCCAAAGCTACAGCCAAAGAAGCTGGCTGTCGATTTATTAACCTTCAGCCTTCAACACTGACTGATAAGTGGTATGGAGAATCTCAGAAACTGGCTGCTGCTGTTTTCTCCCTTGCCATAAAGCTACAGCCTTCCATCATATTCATAGATGAAATAGGTATGCTATTTTCTATGTGAGTGTCTTAAGTCATTTTAGAGGCGCTACAAGACAGCCAGATTTAATTTTAGTGTTTGTCTACATCTACGGTAAACCAAAAGATTAGTTTTTTTTTTAAGATTTATTTGTTCATGTATTTTATGTATGAGTGCTTTGTTTTCATAAAACCATTACAGATGGTTGTAAGCCATCGTGTGGTTGCTAGGAATTCAACTCAGGACCTTTGGAAGAGCGGTCAATCGCTCTTAACCACTGAGCCATCTTCTAGCCCCAAGATTTGTTCTTTTTAAAGAATTTGTATGGGTGAGTATGGCATTGCACACATACGGAGGTCAGAAGACAGTGTGGTAGAGTCAGTTCTTCCACATTTACATAGGACTGGAAGATCAAACTCAGGTCACCACGCTTGTGCAATCATAGCCTTTACCTCTGAGCCATCTTGCTAGCCTCAAAATATATATTCTAATATTCTCTGTATAATTTCCATGCCGTGAAGTGGACCATAAACTTGTTTACTCCCTTATTTGATTGCTAAATGTCTTTTCTCCATTTCAAATAGTACCTATGTTGTAAACATACACTTGTATGAATGTTTTCTCATGCATATGATTACCCATGATAAATACCTAGAAGCTGAACATCCTTTAATTTTGGGGTTGCTTGTTCTTGAAAATGTTACACTAATCTGGGAGAGGCTGAGGTGTTGGCCTACAATCCCAGCACTGGAGATTATAGAAGAATCAAGAATTCCAGGTCAATGGTTGAGAAAGAAGTTAATTTGGTAGAATGCTTGCCTATTTTGTACATAAGCTTGGAGTTCAGTCCCTACATCATAAGCATAAACTGGGCCTGGTGGCTCACACTTGTGATTCTAGTAGCATTCTGGAAATGGAGTCAAGAGGATTAAAAGGTGAAGGTCATTTGTATCTACTACATAGTGAGTTTAAGGCCATCCTGGTCTACGTGAGACCTGTCACAAAACAAAACAACATGGAGAGGGAAAAATGACATTTCCTTCCTCCCTTCTTCCTTCCCTCCCTCTCTCCCTCCCTCCCTCCCCCTTTTTAACATATATTGTGAGGTAGGAATTTAATTTCATTCTTTTCCATTTGGATAATCAACTTAGAAAAAAAAAATCTACCTTTTATGTCCTGAATTTTAATGGACTCTAAATTTTGTGGCTCATCAACATTTTGTTCTTGGTAATATATTATTGTGAAGACTGTAGAGATGGCCCATTGGTTAAAAGCTCTTGCTACTCCTTCAGAGGACCTGAGTTTGGGTGCCAGTATCCATGTCAGGTGGCTCATAACTGTCTGTAACTCGAGATACAGGGAATCCAACACTGTCTTATGACTTTCGTAGGTACCCACACATGTGACATATACACATAAATGAAAAAATGCAGGTATGTCTTAAAATTTTTAATTAAACTATCCCCGCCCCACAGGGCTTCTCTATGTAATTACCCTCAAAGTCCTGGAACTCACTTTGTAGACCAGACTAGCCTCAAACTCACAGAGCTCTATCTGCCACTGCCTACCACGTGCAGGGATTAAAGGCGTGCACCACCACTGCCTAAAATACATTCTTATTTTGTTTAATTATTTGGATTTTTTTTACATGTAACTTATCATTGCTGAATTTTGCAATTTTATGTAGTACGATAGACTAAATAAAACCAGAGAGGCTCAGGATTTAGCTTAGTGATAGAGTGCTTACCTACCAAATGCAAAGCTATATATATATATATATATATATTCAGTTTCCAGTACTAAAAAACAAAACAAAATGAAAACTGGTTAAGAAAAAAAAAAAAGAGCTAGAGAGTTGGCTTAGCTGTTAATAATGGTTGAAGGCCAGGTGAAGGGGGCACACCTTTAATCCTAGCACTCGGGAGGGAGGCAGAGGCGGTTGGATCTCTGTGAGTTCAAGGCCAGCCTGGACTACACAGCAAGTTTTAGAACCAGGGCTACACAGAGATACCTTGTCTCATAAAGTGGTTGATGATCTCCCAAAGGACCCAGGTTTGGTTCCAAGCAGGCACCTTGAATGTAATTCTAATTCCAGGGGATCTGATAAACTACTGTCATTGCAGGCACCCCAGTCTCTCTCTCTCTCTCTCTCTCTCTCTCTCTCTCTCTCTCTCTCTCTCTCGCACACACACGCACTCTTAAGAATAAGTCTTTTCAAATAAAAACAAATACATTTATAAAGAGAGAAGATGCCTAATATGTTTTGATTGCTTACCTGCCTTGTGTTTACTCTTTCAACTCATTTTGAGGTTTTGGTGTATATCTTAATTGAACAAAAAGATTATAGCTGGATTTTTTGTTCGTTTTGTCTTTTTGTTTTTCGAGGCAGGATTTCTCTGTGTAACAACAGTCCTGGCTATCCTAACACTTGCTTTGTAGACCAGACTGGTCTCGAACTCACTAAGATCCACCTACCTCTGTCTCCCAAGTGCTGGGATTAAAAGAGTGTGCCACCACCACCCAATAGCTGGATTTTTTTTTTAAACTTTAAAACATAACTCCCCTTTAATTGGAAAGTGTCTAATTTGCATTTATTATGAAAATTAATATAGTCACATTTCTTTCCAATTTATAGTCATTATGAAAGCTGATGTTCAGTATTTATTTCTGTTACATGATTTTGTCCTTTTTGTTTACCAGTGTGGTAGATCACTTCCTACTCCCTTAGAATTTTCCTTTCCCTTCTACACATTTGAGGCTATTTATTCTTTTTCTTCTATTGAAACAGTTTATAAATCTTCTTATCTTAAAAAAGCCTAAAGTTTCCCAGGAATGGTGGCTGATACCAGTAATCCCAGTACTTAAGCTAAGACTTGATTTGTGTGACTTCAAGGCTATCTTGGGCCATTGAATGAGACTCTGCTTTTTTTAAAAAAAATTATTTATCTCCCTACACAGACACATACATACACACTCATGCTTACTTACCATCTACAGAACTTCTTCAGTCAAGTGTTCAGATTTTGCCCCCTTTTAAATTGAAGTTGTTAGCTTATTTTTGGACTTAGGTGCTCATTATGTTTTGAATAAAAGTCTGTCAGGTACATGTATGAATTCTAATTAGTCTTAATAAATAAAACCCAGAGTCAGATATTAGGGGATGAAAGCTTAGAGAAGCAGAGAAGCCAGCCACTAGAGAGACCTTTTATCTCTATCAATGCTCAGACTGAAGGGGAGATCCTGTCCTCTGACTTCTCAGACTACAACCTCAGACTGCAACTGTCTTCACCAAACCTCAGATTGAAATGTAGTGATATGTCATTTGTATTTTAATAAATAAAGCTTGCCTGAAGATCAGAGAGTAAAACAGCTACACTGGTCAGCTTTACAGACCAGGCAGTGGTGACACACACCTTTAATCCCAGTAGCCACACTAGTTTGTCATAGAGACCAGGTGGTAGTGCTACATGCCTTTAATCCCAGCGCTAGAGAGGAATATAAGGCAGGAGGAGACAGCTCTCACACAGTCTCATTCTAAGATTCCTGAAGGCAGGATCGCTATTTTGTACAGAGGTAGAGGTAAAAGGTCTCCTAATGGCTGACCTCTCTGCTTCTCTGATCTCTCAGCTTTTACCCCCTAAAATCTCTCTCTGGGTTTTCATTAATAGTGCTACATACATGTTTGTCTCTGGGTTTTCATTAATCATGCTGCATACATGTTTTGCAGATACTTTCCCCAGTCTTATATTCTCCTTTAGTGCTGGGATTAAAGATGTGTGACTGACTCCCTAGTACTGGAATTAAAAGTGTGAACCACTACTACCTGGATCTGTTTCTGCATTGATCTTGTATAGCCCAGGGTGGCCTTGCACTAACAGAGATCCGTCTGCCCCTCCCAAATCCTGGGATTAAAGGTGTGTGCCACCACTGCCTGGTCTCTGGTAGTTTTTGCCCTCTGATCTTTAGACCATCTCTATTTATTAAAACTTAAATAAAATATCCCTATATGTTAGTTTGATTCATAGTCCTGTAATAGGAAGTTTTATATAAAATTAGAATTATTTAAAAACATCCAGGATATGTGTATGCAGGGCTATCTTGTCATAGTGATACATAGTTTCTGAAATTAACTTTTTTGTTGTTGTTTTTGTTTCAAAATGGTCTCAAAAGATATGACAGCCCTGTATCTTAGGCTGTCCTGGAACTCTCCTTAGAGATCCCAAGATGACCTTGAAAGTTACCATTCTCTTGCCTTAGCCTCTCAAGTGCTGGGCTTAAAGGCCTACATTATCATGTCTTGCTCTCTTGGAATTCTTTCTTTTCCTTTTAATCTTGGACCTAATATAACACATTTTATGTCATTTTCATATGCAATTGGTAAATTGTGAACTGATCGTTCAAGGCAAAGACCCAATAATTATTTAGCAATGGCTAAACAAAGCACTTGAAATGGGGGTTGTACTAGAAAATACAAGACTTACTTTTACTATTGATTTTTTTTCCTTTAGGATGTAATACTTATCAGTCTTTTTGTGTTTAGAGAGAAACTTTTCCATTAATTTTTTTATTTATTTCCATTTTTTTTAATTCGTTTTTTTCCTTCTAGCTTTTGGAGGTGATTTTTACTCCTCATCCTTTTCTGACCTAGAACTCACAGTGGAGCGCAGACTAACCTCAAACTCTCAGTTCTTTTGTCTTGGCGTCTTGAGTGCTAGGATTACATGTGTGAACCACCTTGTCCAATTTTTTTCCTCCTTTTAAGAAAGCATTTTAGCCAAGCATGGTGGTGCATTCCTTTGACCCAGCACTCAGGAGGCAGAGGTAGGCAGGCAGCTAGATCTCTGTAAGTTTGACCCAGCACTCAGGAGGCAGAGGCAGGCAGGCAGCTGGATCTCTGTGAGTTTGAGGCTGGCCTGGTCTACCGAGCAAGTTCCAGGATGGCCAGAGCCACACAGAGAAACCTTGTCTCGAAAACAACAACAAAAAAGGGGTTGGGGGAAGAAAGCATTTTATGAAGTGTTCTGTATTTAAAGGCCGAAAATAATTTTCAGTTTAATATTAAATTACCTTTAAAGGCAAGCATTCCTGAGAAGCAAAGGTTCTACATGTTGTTTACATAAGGAGTTTTGTCATGTATATGTATGTATATGTGTATGTGTAATATATATATGTGAATGATAGCACATGTGTTTAAAACATTTTCTGTTGTACATTCCTTAATAGTAGTTAAGCATTTCCTGTTTTTTGTTTATTACTGAGAGAGGATGGGGAGGGAGGAGTATATGAAAGCAAAGTTAAAGCATATAGGGTTCAGATAACTAGAAAGGTAGGGCCACATACCTAGGCTCTCTCAAAACTATTTGGCCCCTTGGCTAGCCTCTCATATTAGAACCTTTTGTTAAAAATCTCTTCTGTATATTGACAGAAATATATTTTGGGGATAGAAAGATTATGAACTGATTGTGTTCTAATATGCTCAATAATTTACCAGGATTATTTTTATCAGGATAATACCTGAAACAACATAACTGATCCCCAGTCCTCTTTCTTGTTTTGTGAAGTAGACAGCTTTTAAAATAACTTTAAAATAATTATTAGTTACTAAGATTCAGGACCTTTTCCTTTTAGACTCCTTTCTACGAAACCGTTCAAGTTCTGACCATGAAGCTACAGCAATGATGAAAGCTCAGTTTATGAGCCTCTGGGATGGACTGGATACTGATCATAGCTGCCAGGTACTTGAACAAAATCTTCCCTAAACTTGTATGGTTTTGTATTCAATAGGGAATTTGCTGTGCTGCTTATTGTACTTTTATACAAAAGTCTTTATCATTATTTTTATACTTAGTGTTAAGTGATAAAGATCCCATCTTAATGATTGCCATCAGGTTTCTATAATTATATGTGACTCTGAACCCCAGAGTACATATAGTTAACAATGATACGTATTTGCTTCTATCACTGCTTCATCAGTGTTTATAACCAAAAATAATGCTCTGTGTGTTGAGTAGATTCCTGAAAGAGAAGAATACAAAATTAAAATGAAGAGAAATGAGACTGCACGAGGTAGTCTTAATCCTGTTTATATTGCAAATATAAGCCAAGCTTAGCTTGGGTCATTTCTGGTAAAGGTGTATGTGAAACAAAATACTGTAATCTGATCCCCTGGAGCCTCCTGTGTGTTCAGTCTGAATGTAGCTATGGGAGTAGAAACTCTTCACTACTAATCAAGCCAGAACCAGCAGTGCACAGTGGGCCATACCTGTAGTTTTAGCTACATAGGAAGCTGAGAGTGAAGAAAGTTCATAGCCAACAGGAGCAACGTGGTGAGATCCCATTTCACATAACACCTGGAAATTTTGTAACTGTAACCAATCAAATACTTTATTTTGCTTCTACATTTTACCCATAATTATTGACTGACTTCTGACAGATTCACTCACTGTCATAATACTGAATATTTTTAACTTGGTGTTCCTAGTTAATCTTTCTTCTTCCTCAAATAAACTGTCTTTTTTTTTGTAAATGATTTATTTTTACTGTATGTGCATTGGTCTTTCACTTGCTTGTGTGCTTGTGTAAGGGTGTTAGATCCCCTGGGACTGGAGTTACAGACCATTGAGAGTTGCCATGTGAGTGCTGGGAAACGAACCTGGGTCCTCTGGAAGATTAGCCAGTGGTCTTAACTGCTGAGCTGTTTCTCCAGCCCCAAATAAACTATTCTTAAAAAACAAATTATAGCACTGGGGGAAGAGAGATGGTTTAGTTCCCAGCACCCATGTGGTAACTCACAACCATATATAACTCCAGTTCCAGGGGATTCAGTAGACATGCAAAACAGTGCACATAAAAGCATTCAGGCAAAGCATTCATACACATAAACTAAGTCTAATATATATATATATATATATATTTTAAATGACAGTAATTGAGTTAATGATCATTGTTATTTTCACTTTCATGAGAGATAAGCTGTGTATTGGGGTGTCTACCTGTAATTTCAGCTTTGGGAAGGTAGGAACAGAAGGATTTCAAAAGTTAGGGTTAGCATGGGTTACATGGTGAGATCCTGCCTCAAAAAAGAACAAAAACCAACAACAACAAAAAAGGTTGGCTGGCATAGTACCACAAGCTTGTAATTCCAATGTTTATGAAGCTGAGGAGTGAGATCCCCAGTTGCAGACCAGCCTGTGCTATACAGTAAGGCCTATCTGGAAAATCAAGGTCTAGGGTTATAGTGTTTTTCTAGTATGCTCTGAGTTCAATCCCCAGCATTGCAACACAAAAATAAATAGAACAAGTCAAATTTTACCTACTTTGAGGGCTTTATATTTAATAAAATACTAATAAATAGCCTAAATACTAGATACAAGTGCAGTAGAAGGGAGAAAGCCACTGTAAAGTCAAAATAACAAACTCTTTGTCATCTAAGCTTCAAAGTTTAAATCTTCCTGCCTTTGCCTCCCAAGGGCAGGAATTACAGGCACATGCCACCATATTTTTTCTTTCAGTAAAAACACATTCAAGATTTATCCATGTTACTTGGCTACAAGTTACAAAGTCTCAGGAGTTGTGTGTGCCTATGTTTATGTGTTTGTGTTTTAATTAAAAATATTTATTTAGTGTGACAAGAGGGTATTGACGGTGCAGCATGAAAGTGGAGGTCAGAGGACAACTTGCAGGAGTTGACACTTTCTGCTGTAAAGGTACCACGATGCTAGCTCAGGTCATCAGGCTTGGTGACAAGCGCCCTTACCACTGAATCATTTTACTGGCTCTGCTTTGCTTCCCAAGAGTCAAGACATGTTTCTACTGAATGGGCGTTCAAACACTTCAGCATTTTTCTCATGAGCCCTGGCCTATATATAGCCATTTCTCATAAGTTTCCCTGACTTGTACAGTGTCTGATGTGCACTTCAAATATATATATATTTGCTATACCACCTAAAGGTCTCTTAATTTCACCATATTACCATAAATTAGAAGTCAGAATCATATCACTTTCAGGAAAATGAAATCACATGTCTACCTTTTCATCACCTCTTTGAAATACAGTTTTATGATGAGGGAAACAGCCTTTAGTATAAATGGTTAGAGAAGAAATAACACCAAAAATGTGGTTAACATTTATGGAAACATTTCTTAATTAATAATTGGCTCTAATGAATGTGTAAGATTGGCCTAGGCCAGTGGTGCATGCCTGTAATCTCAGCACTTAGAATGGTTGAATGAATTAAGAGAATCACTACAGTGTGATGCCTGCCTGATTTACTTAATAAGTTAAGATCAGTCATATCTTCATAGGAAGACCTCTTAAAAATAAGCTGGGCATGGCGGCACATTCTTTTAAACCCCAGTCCTCGGGAGGCTGAGACAGGTGGATCTTTATGAGTTAGAAGCCAAAGCCTGTCTGCACAGTGAGCTCTAGGTCAGCAAAGAGAGACCCCATCTCAAAAATTAAAATGTAATATTTGTTAATGGAAATACCTTACAAGCTGCCCAAACTTAGATTTGCTAAATAATGATGTTTAATGTGTTTGAATGATAATTCAAATGGATGATTTGGTCAGTAAGAGAAGATATGTTAAGATTATACCTTTTCATAGTTCCGTGTTCATTTCTTTAAAGCAGTAGACAAAGAGGCAGTTGAGGAGTCTTCAGGGCCATTTCATGTCAAGCTCCTCAGCTCTGGGTGGTTCTGGTGTGGCATTTTCGTTTGCAAAAAACCACAATTCTTTTTTTACAAGTAGTAGTTGCTGTTTTCATTAAGATGTGTTTGGTTTGAGGAGGGAAATAGATGTTGCTCTTTACTTTCTTTATAGTATATTGAAAGGGTTAAAATTTATATTTATAATCTTGAATCAGTTTTAGATTTATTCTTTTTCATGCATCAGTTAGCTTTTCTTTCAGATTACCTTTTTAATGGCTGTTGATAGTGTTCAGACCTTAGGTAGTTTTCTTACATATGGTTACAAAAGAAACAAAAATAGTAAATAATCGTTGAAAAGCCCGTCATGACAACTGGGCACCTCAGCAACTAATGACACATTGTTCCTCTTGGGAGAAGTAAGACATAAAGAATAATGATGTTTTCCATATCTCCATTAGTAAAGATTTGAGGCATAAATCTAGATCTGCTTATTTTATTTATTTATTTTTTTAATTTATTTATTGTGTATATAGTGTTCTGATCTCATTATAATGGGTGTGAGCTATTATGTAGTTGCTGGGAATTGAACTCAGGACCTCCAGAACAGCAGTCAGTTCTCTTAACCTCTGAGCCATCTCTCCAGCCCTAGATCTGCTTATTTTAAATGTGAAATAATAAAATTATTTCCATACTTTGAGCATTGTTTTTGACTTAACAACCATTCTTTAGATTTTGTTCTTTTTTTAAATATTTATTTATTATGTATACAATATTCTGTCTGTGTGTATGTCTGCAGGCCAGAAGATGGCACCATACCTCATTACAGATGGTTGTGGGCCACCATGTGGTTGCCAGGAATTGAACCCAGGACCTTAGGAAGAGCAGGCAATGCTCTTAACCACTGAGCCATCTCTCCAGTCCTAGATTTTGTTCTTAAATAGTAAAAATGTTAATGTTTCTGAATTTGGGCTTTAACTTATTTAACTCATAACTTATTTAATACATGTGTAAGTGCTCTTAAAAAGCACTCCTTAATATTTTAAACAAACTACAAGTCTTTTTGGTTTTTATCATGAATTCCTTATTATACTCATTTATTTTAGCTAGATTAATTTTAATTACTTGATTTTGTTTCTAGTACTTCCCTTCTATACTATGATCTTTACTTTGTCTTAGGCTTCTTTGTTTACCTGAAATTATCTTAAAATATAGCTTATTTAGCTCACTTGTAAATGGAGACTGCTCTTCATTTTCTGCCTGCCCAGACCTGAAACTATACAGAACTATACAGAAACTATATTAATTACAACACTGTTTGGCCAGCGGCTCAGGCATATTCTTAGATAGGTCTTATATCTTAAATTAACCCATTTCTGTTAGTCTGTGTATTGCCATGTGGCCATGGCGTTACCTCATTTTCTACATGTCTTGTTTCCTCTGCAGCTGGCTGAAGTCTGCTTGAGTCCACCTGATCTTCCCCCACCCCCCTTGAGATTTCCTGGCTTTACTCTGCTAAGCCATTGGCCAAATTAGTTCTTTAGTAACCAATGATAATAAAACATATTCACAGCATACAGAAGGGAATCCCACTCACTTTTTAGTATTTGTTTTCGTTTCTTCTTTCTTGAACATTACTTTAGATACACATGGTGCCTTTTGTGTGTGTTTTTTGCAGTTTTCAGCAAGCTTTGTTCAACATTAGTTCACATTCCTCCTAACAATATATCAAATCTCTCTCTCTCTCTCTCCATCTATATTTGTTGTTGTTTTGTTTTAAATGAGGCAGGGTCTCATGGTATAGCTCTGGTTGGTCTGGAACTCACTATGTAGACCAGGCTGGCCTTGAATTTGGAGATCTGCTTGCCTTTGTTTCCTAGGTGTTTTGATCCATGACCAGTTCTTTACATTAGCTCATGAAGTCACTTTTAAGTCTTCTTTTATATTTTATAAACATTAAAAGTTTTTTAAAATAATTTTAGTCAAATAAGTGTAGGAAACCAAAGAAGAATTAATGTGGGGATTAAGATTTTGTTTTAGGACCCCTTGACCCATACACAGAATAGCATAATGTTGTGAAGCCTAAATATGTATTTGTACTTACATTTTCCTCCCTCTAGGTGGCAGACTTGGTTAGTTAAATAATTTTGGTCCGTGATTTTTGAATATTATTAAATATAAGGAGAAAAATAGTAATATTTGGTGGCTAGTTTAACTTTCTGTAGAGTTATTTGAGAAATCTAAAACTGTCAAGCAGAAATAATGCTAGATAAACATACTCCTATATAATAGTAGCAAAGTAATTTGTATAGCAGGTGTATTGCTATCTTAAAGAAATTTTTACCAGATGTGGTGGTGTATGCTTTTATCCAAGCACTGGGGAGCAGAGGCAGGCAGATCTCTGTGAGTTTGAGGTCAGTCTACATAGTGAGTTCCAGGACAGCCAGAGCTATATAATATCCTGTTTCAAAAAACCAAAAAGAAAAAAGAAAAATAAAAAGAAGAAAAGAAAGAAAATTTCTTGATTTGAATATTTTTGTCTTTTTTTTCTGTTGGTTTTTAAAATTAATTTTTTTATATCTGCATCTTTTATAAATATACACAGAAGTTAGAAAGGCCACCAGCATTTTTTCCTTTTGTTTCTAAAATTTAGCCTCTTTCCTTCTTCTTTTCTTCCTTTGTCTCTTCCAGGGTTCTGGGGATTGATCATATGCTAGGCAAGCTTTCTGCTACTGCCTAGCAGCTTGATGTTTGAATTTGGCATTCTATAACATTTTTAAATGTAGTTTACCACCCACAGAACAGGTAGAGTGAGGTTGGGAAGCCTGCAAGAAAAGCAGCTGATACGTATTACTGCCATCAGTAATACTTCCTTGTGGGGAGGTGGTTTTCCGTGACATTGTGAAAGGACTTAAAGGCCTCTTCCATTCACAGTTCCAAGATGTCTTAATATTTAATAACAGCCATATTTTGTAAAATACAAATCACTTTAACATTTTAATAATACTTTTAATTTAATTTAACATTTTAATAATAGCTTCTCATTGGTCATTTTATGAAATAGAAGTGTTTTTAAAAACTGCACTTCTTCCGTAATGGTTCTTGTAGCTGAAGAGTAGATGTTTTTGTTGCTAGGCATTCAGTCAGTTGTGCAGTTGTTTGATATTTTTTTAAAATTTATGATTAGCTTCAATTTTACCTATAAACATTTGAGTAATGCTGGGTTACAGTGAGATTTCTCTTTAAAAGATTAGCTTTAAAACCATTTATAAGTCTTAAAGATGAGGACCTCAAAGAACATTTGTTGTTGGTAGTGTTTAACGCCTTGTTTGTCTTTTTATGTTTAGGTCATAGTGATGGGAGCTACCAACCGCCCTCAAGACCTTGACTCGGCCATAATGAGAAGAATGCCGACAAGATTTCATATCAACCAGCCTGTAAGTGGATTTAGTTATATGTTGTAAAGGGAAATAGTTTCCATTTAAACATGTTTTTATTTGTGATTTTTAAAGAGGAATTGTTTTGTCTCTTTGGTTTTTATGAACAAGAGAAGTATAAGAAATTCCACTAGACTGTGCTCTTTCTGACCCTTTTTCTTTAAATAAGATCGGTGCATTTGCTCTTTCCCTAAGAATGTAATTAACTCAAAATTGCCTGTGCACTTTTGTGATTTACCTTAGAAAATACAGAGGAAAATCTAAATTACAGTTTTGGATTAACACAATTGAATTTGTGGCTAGAGGTTAAAGGACCATTATTTTCTGAATACCTAGCCTGAAAAACAGCTGAGATTAGTAACGATTAGTTGGAGCTTCTCTCTGAGGATAGTGGTTCCAGAACCACTCTGCTGTGCTATAGCTAGTGAAGGTAAAGTGAGGGTGGCATTCAACCTGCACTACTTTGTTTGGGACTATAGTCTGACTCTGTGACTTAACCCAGCACGTAGCCCCTGCTGACCTCACACTCACGGCAGTCCTCACCGCCTTGCTTTCCACAGCTGGTTTGCAGGGGTGAACTGCTACACCTTTCTTCTTTGTTACCTAGCATTGATTTTTGTTAAGAAGTACTCTTGAAGCCGCATGGTGGTAGCACACGCCTTTAATCCCAGCACTCTGTAGGCAGTGGCAGGCGGATCTCGAGTTCGAGGCCAGCCTGGTCTACAGAGTGAGTTCCAGGACAGCCAGGGATGTTACACAGAGAAACTCTGTCTCGAAAAGCCAAAATAACAACAAAAGAAGTACCCTTAAGTAGGTTGTTATAACGTCTTACACCCTATGGTTTCTGTAGAAAATCATATGATGAATTTAGTCAGCTTTTATACTGAAAACACTAGGTTCTCATGATAGAAGATGTGTTCCATATGAGCAGCATATTATATTTATAGGCACTTAGGGAATTTAGGTAGTTATTCCTTTCAGATTTTGTAATGAAAATATTCTAACTCCATTTATAATCTTAGACTTTTTTGCCAAACTCCATTATAATCTCTGGCTAGATCATTTGTCCCACTTATATTCTGAAAATTATCAGATTCAGTTGATGCGGTGAGAATGGGCTCCTAAGGTTGAAGGCTCTGTAAAACTTCTCTGGCAAGCCATGTGCTGTAGCCATGTATCTGGTTCTTCTGAGGATAAATACAGTCAATTACCTGATAAATCAATGAGGTCCTTTTTAAGGGTATAAAAAACTAATAATTGTATTTACTATAAGTAATACTTACTGAGCGTTAATGTATGTCAGACACTTGCTGGGCTCCAGTGACTGGAATGCAACTCTTATCCTCAGAGAATTCCGTGTTTCAGGAGCAGCAGACTCATAAGTAAATAATGTAAAATGTGCTTTAAAGGTATGTATGCAGAGCTGAGTCTGAAATAACAGTGAAAACTAACTGTTCTATGGAGCTAGTGGGATTTATACCCATCTGATGGGCCTTAAAAATGTAGGAATGTTATAGGTAAGCGAGACAAGCAAAGCCTTCCTGTCAGTGAGCAAAGATGAGAAGGTGTGGAAGCAGGCTAGTGGGTGGGTGTGCTCTTCTCTTAGAGCACTGAAGAAGTAGATGGATCTGCAGCTGTTTGGAGGGACTGTCTGTGCTTTACATATGCATTCTCTAGTTTTCACAAAAGCAAGGTATTAGACTAATTTAAAGGACATTTGTTTATATGATTCTTAATGCTAAGACTATTGGCCTGTATCAGAAATTCAGTTGTGGGACTGGCAGGATGGCTTAGTGGGTAAAGGCATTTGTACCCAAGGCTGAAGACCCAGTTTTGGGAACTCACTCAACAGAAGTAGAAAACAGGTTATAGAAAGTTGTTGTCTGGCCTCCACTCGTACTTCTTCCCCAAATGAATGAGTTTTTTCCTAAGTTAAAAAAATTAAAAATTGAAGTGTAATTCTAAATATAACAAAGGGTTTTGATAGGCCTGTTTGTGGTGATAGTTTGTTTGTTCTGTAACAAAGCTTGCCTGAAGATCAGAGTATGGATCAAGTCACACTAATTAGCCATAGAGGTCAGGCAGTGGTGGCACACATCTTTAATCCTAGAGGCAGATGGATCTGTGTGAGCTCAAGGCCACCCTGGACTACTTGAATCAATCTAAAACAAACAGAGCTCACACCTTGGATCTCAACCAAGCACTAGGGAGGTGGAGACAGGAGTGATTATGGCTGGGTGGAGAGAGAGAAGGCAGAAGAAATAGGGGCTTGGAACAGAGTCAGTCTGAGGATTCCTAGAGACAGGACTGCCCATTTGGTGTGAGGATTCAGTAGAGGTAAGAACTAGTGGCTGGCTGCTCTGCTTCTCCGATCTTTCAGCTTTTACCCCTATATCTGACTCAGGGTTTTTATTATTAAGACCAATTAGAATTCACATTACACCTGTTGTATAAAAATAGGATACAGCACAGAAAGTAACGGTTATTAAAGCTGTCAGTGTAATACAGTGTGCATTATCAAAGTGACTTGTAGCAGGTTTCATCACATTTGTTAGAGATTTGTATACTGTTACCATACAAACTAGAATTTTGTCATTTTCAGTTAATACACTTGAGAGGGTAATTCTTGTGTTAGCTACAGTGTCAAAGAATGTTATTAAGTTTACCTTGAAATTCCTCTCCAAGAAAAATACTTATTAACTAAAAAGTAGTTGTTGGTAATCATGTAACATACCAAACTAACCTTTCAGTTTGACACACAGTTATGGCAACAACAGTTTTATTTTGTTTGCCAAGTGATTTTATAATTAGTTCAAAATCTTTTCTTAATGTTAATAAAGATGAACTCAGCTATGACAAATTTAAAATCCACCTATTTTTGTGTTAGGTATTCCTTTCTCATTTATTATTATTCATTTAAAGGATTCCTTATTTCATGTATTGTTTAGCTAGGTTCTCATGTAGCCCAGGCTGACCTTGGCTTTCCACTGCAGTCAGGATGACTTGAAGTCCTGACCCTCCCACTCCCACCTTCCAAGTGCTTGTGTTAGAGCATGCTCCCACAGCCAGCTTCATGTGATTCTATAACACAGGTGTGTTAGAGCATGCTCCCACAGCCAGCTTCATGTGATTCTATAACACAGGTGTGTTAGAGCATGCTCCCACAGCCAGCTTCATGTGATTCTATAACACAGGTGTGTTAGAGCGTGCTCCCACAGCCAGCTTCATGTGATTCTGTAAAGCAGGGGTAGTTTCTGGTCTCCAGTGTAAAAATATGCTGTATCACTGAAAGAAATCATTAACATTTACTTAAAAATTCACTAATATTAATGAGCACAGAAGTTTTTATTGGAATGGAGGAACCAGGACAGTGTTTTTGTGTCCTCCAATTAATGAAAAGGACACATGGATGCAATGCTGTGAGACAGCTGCTTTGTATGAAACAAGGAAAAGCCTTAATTAAGAATTGACTAAACGGTGTTTTGTGATGAACTTTCTTAAATTTAATAAAGGACGGAAAGACAAATGAATACTAGTCGTACATGCCTGTAATCTCAGCACTTGTGGGATAGAGGCAGAAAAATTGTCATGAGCTTGAGTTCAGCCTGGTGCACATAGTAAGTTCCAGTTAGGCATACTCTGTGTCAGAAAAATGGGAATTAAAAATTATTTTAATATATTCCTTTTTTTACTCAATAAATACAGAGGGAGGGCGTATTATTTCCCAGACATGAATAAGAAACAGAATTCATTGGACTAACTACAAATGGATACTGTAGAGTGTCATAGGATACCATGCTTTAACCTCTATCAGCTTATCAATGCCTACCATTATTATCTAATAATTCACACAGGAAAAACAAAGATTAGTTGACCAGTAAATTTTTTGAATGTTAATTGGAAAATTTCTTGGTTTTAGGCTCTAAAACAAAGAGAAGCAATCTTGAGGCTCATCCTGAAAAATGAAAATGTAAGTAGAGAATTATGATTTATTCTCATCCTAAAATATGATTCTTTTGTTTATAAAGTCATTTTAGAAAGAAATGTGAAAGGTATCTGAGAATAATTTAGCTTTAAACTTCTCCTAAATTACTGATAAATTCTGCTCTGTTAATGTAACTTGGTAAATACGGTACATTTTTTAAAGAGCAATGTGTTTACAGATTAAAATACTGTGATATTTTTCACACCATTTCATTCTTATTTAGGAATATGTTTTAAAGAGGTTTTCCATTTTGTTTCTTGTTTTTACTTTATTTCTGTATTTTTATTTCTGTCCTCGAACTCATTGAGATCCTCCTGCTTCTACCTACCAAGTACTGGGATTAAAGGTGTGCACCACCACTGCCCAGCTTACTGCTGTATTTTTAGACTGAAGCTAGATTAGAAAAGAAGTAACATAGGCATGGTGTGTACACCTAGTCTTAGCATTCAGGATGCTGAAGGAGGAGGACTGTGCTTTCAAGACTGGCCAGGGTTACTCAGTGAGATATAAATAAAGTGTACTGATGTACATTTTTAAGAGTTTGATTTTCTTTTCTTTAAAGTATGTATTTTGTCCATTTCTTAAAAATGGAGTATTATTTTTCAAAAAGATTGGAGGGCTGTGTGTTAGATTTGCCTTTTGTCTATATGAGTTGTAAACTTTTCCCAGTTTCCTAAGTCTTGTTGAGTAATTTTCCCTCTGTTAATGTCTTTTGAGGTTTTGTTTTTTTGGGTTTTTTGTTTGTTTTTCTTTTTTTGGTATTTTGAGACAGGGTTTCTCTGTAGCTTTGGAACCTGTCCTGGAATTTACTCTGTAGACTAGGCTGGCCTCAAATTTAGAGAGCTCTGTCTGTCTCTGTCTCCTGAGTGCTGGGATCAAAGGTGTGCGCTAACACTGCCCAGCTTTGTTTTAAAATTTTAACCATATTCAAAATTGGGTTTTGTGATTGTTTTGGTTTTTGGGTTTTGTGACAGGATTTCTCCTTGTAGCCTTGGGAATCCTGGAACTTACTCTGTAGACCAGGCTGGCTTAGAACTCCCAGAGATCCAGCTGCCTCTGCTCCCCGAGAGCTGGGTTTAAAGGTGTGCGCCACCATCACGAGGCTACCGTTTTTTATTTATTGTTGTGACAGGTTCTGACTGTATACCCTTGAGTTTCCTGGAGCTTATTCTGTTGGTTAGGCTGGCCTTGAACTCACGGAGACCTGTCTGTCAAGGCGTGTGCCATCATGCCTGATAACTGTTTTTGAGCAACGTATGTAGGCTAGTGTAGATGTTTTACATATAGATGGTGAATATAAATGATGAAATTTAAGGTATTTGTCTCATTCCAACTTAAATGACTCATGTAATTTAAACCAGTTTTTTAAAGCACAATAATGTCTTCTGAAATTTTTGAATTATATTTGTCATGCATACAGAGACTTTAGCATTCTGTTTTGTGTTTAATGAAAGCATACGGATTAGTCTTTAGTCAGTTTATAATGCAAAATATGAGCGCTCCATTGTTGATTACTGACTTATAAATGTCTCATTTCTCTCTCTCTGGTTTTTATATGTCATAGCCATAATGCTGTTTCAGTAAAATCTGAAATCCATTCAGTTTTGTGTTAAAAAGCCTCACGTTGATAGCATACACTTAATAGAGGCAGCATTATCATGCTTGCATGTCAAATCAGACTTCATTTTGTAACCTATCAGCATGTAAGCAAGACAGTTCATTTGCTTCATTATTTAGCATTTGTGTGTGTGTGTGTGTGTGTGTGTGTGTGTGTGTGTGTGTGTGTGTGTTGCTTCTTGCGCAGTTCTCTTAGCCTCTAAGTTCAGTTTCCTTTTTATCAAAGACAAGTAACTTCTTATCATTTAACATTTCCCTTTAAGGAAGATGACACTATAATTTGAATGTCTTAGCTGCAGAGCAGGCAGTAGGAAATTTACAATTCTAAGGGTTTTTTTATGATTTATTTATCTTTATTTTATGTGCATTGGTGTGAAGGTGTCAGATCCCCTGGAACAGGATGGCTCAGTGGTTAAGAGCACTTACTGCTCTTCCAGAGGTCCTGAGTTCAATTCCCAGCAACCACATGGTGGCTCACAACCATCTGTAATGAGGTCTGGTGCCTTCTTCTGGCCTGCAGGCATATACATAGACAGAATATTGTAAATAAATTAAAAAAAATTTATTTATTATGTATAAGACATTCTGCCTCCATGTATGCCCGCACGCCAGAAGAGGCATATAAATAGACAGAATATTGTAAATAAATTAAAAAAAAATTTATTTATTATCTATAAGACATTCTGCCTCCATGTATGCCCGCATGCCAGAAGAGGGTGCCAGATCTCATTACAGATGGTTGTGAGCCACCATGTGGTTGCTGGGAATTGAACTCAGGACCTTTGGAAGAACAGGCAATGCTCTTAACCTCCGAGGCATCTCTCCAGCCCCCCATAATAAATAAATCTTTAAAAAATATTTAGCAAACTAGAAAATCTAATAGAAACAGCCGAAATTTAAATTTAATTTAAAATTATTTTTAAATAATTTACTAAATTTAAATCAAAATGCAGTAAATGATTTAAATAGTTCCATAACAAGCAATGCACTTGAAGCAGTAATTAAAAATCTCCTGAGTAGCGGCTGGAGAGACGGTTCAGTATTTGTTGCTCTTGCAAAAGACCCAGGTTCCACTTGATGGCTCACAATCATCCTAACTCCAGTTCCTGGGGATCCAGTGCCCTCTTCTGACCAGACTCCGTGGTCACCAGGCAGACACATGGTGCACGTACAGAAAAATATTCATTGTCATAAGCCACATGTTGGGGTGACTTCTGTCGCATGTTCCAGGGTAGGGGCATGTGGATTAGAAACGTTAGGTAGGAGGAACAGAGATATGAAAGAAATACAGAGACACAGGATAGTACCAGGAGGGCAACTCAGTGAATACTGAATACTAAATTTGCCCACGTTTATTTTTCATATGCTTTTATACCCCAGTACAAAAGGGGGAGGGGGAAGACTGCTTTAATGTGACACAAAGGACAACCAGAACAGTTACTTGCTTCAATACTTGAGACATCAAACCATTGTTTCCTGAGTAAAGCATTTGATGTTTTGGGCAGGATATGCAATGAATACAGTCTAGACCAAGTATACCCTGTCAAAATTCCTATTTTAAATTGAAGGAGCAGGAATAGGCTTGAATTCTCTGACCTTTGGTCAGGGTGGGTCATCTTAATGTCCAAAACACTAAGTAACCACACCCTAAGTCGGTGTGTAGACACATCTATTGTCAACATCTTAATGTCCAAAACACTAAGTAACCACACCCTAAGTCAGGGTGTGTAGACACATCTATTGTCAACAACTTTGAAAGAGTAAAAATAAGCTTAAACTTTCTGACCTTTAGTCAAGATGGAACAAGTTCACATTTGTTTGCCTCCACAATTCATGCATATAAAATTAAATAAATATTAAAAAATTTAAATCTACCAACATAAAACACCCAGGACCAGGTAGATTCACCACAGAATTCTTTCAGACCTTCATAGAACAGTGTAAGCCAGTACTTAGCAGATTATTCAACAAAACAAAGGGGAAGAGCACACCCAAGCTCTTTCAATGAAATGAACAGTATCCTAAAGTCTCCTTTTGAAATTTGTTTGTTTGAGCCAGGAGCGGCTTACTTTTTGCAGCCTTGGCTGCTGGCTGGCCTGGTACTTCACAGGCAGCCTAGGCTAGCCTTCAATTCCCTCCTGCTTGCTGAGGTGATAGAGTAACAGGCATGTGCCCCTGCACCCAGCTTCCTTTGTCTTTTGTCCTTGTTTAGAATTACTGTTCTTAAAACAAAACCTTCCACAATTAGAAACTGAGGAACTAATAAAGGTGACATTTCACAGAAGTGAAGAAAATCATGATGACAGATACGTATATGGGGAGAAGATAGGGTTGGACATCTGTCTGTTCAGACCCTGCTTCTATAACCTCTCTACCCTTGCCCAGCTTCCATACTGTTAATAGAATATGAAAATTCCTCAGCTTACTTACAGGATTAAATGAAAATGATACCCATAAGGCGCTTATGGAAATGAGACCTCAGATCGCAGATGATAATCACAAATAATTTCCTTGTTCATTTTCTCTTCTTTGTCTGCACATTAGTAGGTTTTAAATTCCCCCAAACCTGTTAATTGGCTTTACTGAAAACTTAGATGGAAGGATAAAACCAAGTACTAAATTAAATTACTGTTGAGGTAGCAGAATATTAAAGCATTACACTTCAAAGGAATTTTAAGTGTAAAGACACTTCCAGTAAAGACATTTATGCATGTTTCAGTAGTAATGACAAATATGAAATTAAATTTCTTTTTGAAAATGAGAAATTTTAATTTCTAAGTTTTTAATGGAACTAATAATACTTTTCTGTTTCTCTTGACTGTTACATAACATTAATTCTCAGATGGATATTTGGAAGTATTTTGCTTAATTTTATATATTATAAGCATGTTTCATGTTTATTTAAGGTGGATAGGCATGTAGATCTTCTGGAAGTTGCCCAGGAAACTGATGGATTTTCAGGAAGTGACCTAAAAGAAATGTGTAGAGATGCTGCTCTCCTCTGTGTCAGGGAATATGTCAATTCTACATCAGAAGAAAGGTAACTATTTAGACTTGATTTCTTGTATTTGTCAAACCTTTTTGATTAGGTGATTGTTGTTTTGCTTTCTCTAACTCACCACACTCTAAATAGGCTTCAAGTAAAATCTGCTGACACGAGAAATGGTTTTTGTTTGTTTGTTTCTGTTTGTCAGGATAAAGGTAAAAGGGACTTGGATTGCTTGTTCTTTAGTAAGAGTGTTGAGTTATTTCTGTCTTGTAGAAGGCTACATGGACATGAACATATGCTATGTTTAGGTTCTTTGTTCATAAGAGTAACTGCATTTCTGGCTGGAATTATGCTTCTGTTCGAAAAGCTGCCACTTTTTAATGGAAATATGCTGCTCTTACATTCTTGGTATGAAGTGATTCATTTTACATAGCCATTTTGCTTTGTTAGTGCTTTTTTTTAAACAGTGTCTTTTAAGGAGACTAGAGAGATGACCCAGTGGGTAAGAGCACTGGCTGCTCTTGGAAAAGGACTTCGGTTGGGTTCCTAGCACTGATGTGGTGGCTCACTAACTGAATTCCAATTCCCTCCTGGTGCCCTCCTCTAACCTTCAAGGATACCAGGCACATACATGTTGAACAAATGTACATGTAGGCAAACACTCATACACATAAAATAAAAATGTTAAACAATGTTTTGTGACTTTCATATACACATTTATTTACTCTTGTATATAGATAATTTCTAGAAGAATGGCTCTAAAGTGTTGTAATTCTCTTTGGGATCTTGAATAGGAAAGAAACTATTAGTATATATATAATCAAAAACAAATATATTTTTAGCTCATGTATCTTTTTAATCTTGGTAAAATATTTTAGGTAAGTGTACTCTGAAATGATTTGGCAATTTTGTTTACATTTTAGTCATGATGAAGATGAAATCCGGCCTGTGCAACAGCAGGACCTGCATCGGGCAATTGAAAAGATGAAGAAATCAAAGGATGCAGCGTTTCAGAATGTTTTGACTCATGTTTGTTTAGATTAGAAGTAAAGATCATTTGTGCGGTTCAGTGACCTCGTGTGGGATGCGCTCTCATCCTTACAACAGTGAGGGAGATCCTCTTGTGGTTTTATACTCAGATCCTAAGTTATTATGGTCTGTCATGTAAATGGTATTACTGCTTGTCAGAAATCATGAGGAGGAAGTTCCGTCCAGCCTGAGTGTGGGTGCTTGTTTGACCTTCTTAGCCATACGCTGTCATAGCCTTAGAGAGTCCAAGCTGGTCTTAAAGTAATAAATGATGTGTTGAGTTATTAGTGAGAAGTGGAAAGTGGTTAGGTGCTGGTTTCTAGACGTGTGAGTATGAATGTGAGTGTGTATGTATGAGTGGATATCAAAATGTATATATCTACATTTTTCTTTGATATTCTATAGATAGGTTCGAATACAGAAGCTTTTTTTTTTTTAAACCCAACTATGGAGCCAAAAGCGCACCAGATAGTCTGTAGCAAAACTTGGATTTAAGGCAGAATCTGACAGGTACAGTGATTCAGCCATGCCTAGTTGTCACTTGTTTTGGCCACTTTTAAGTTGGAAATGTCCTCTGCAGTTGGTTGAATCAACCACATCTGAATATGTACATGTGTCTCAATTATGGTTGTCAGGAGAATCAAATAACAAACATGATTTTCTCAGTGATCAGCAATGAGTTGTTGATTGATAGGCAGACCGGTCAGCATGGATTTCACCTCATTCTGCTGTAACAACACCAGGTAGTCTTTTGTAAGTTTCACACTGATTTACATTAAGATGGATTGAAAACCTTTCAAAACAGTACGTTTGAGAAACCTCAGTGCTCTTTAATATGTGTACATGGCTTTTAGTGTGACAGTTCTGTGACTGTGTTTCTTAAATGTTTAAAAGTTTTATGTTTTTTAATTATGTTCAAATTTCATTTGGTCACCCAAACAAAATGATAGTTTATATAAATAGTCATTACTAAATGTGCTAAAAAATACTTATTTTATAACTTAAACTTAAAAATTTTCTCGGCGTAGTATAAATTGTACAAATATACACATCAGAATTCCTGTGTTGTGTCTGTAGTCACTTGATGCTATGTGAACCACATCTAAAACTCTTTTGTTTTTAGATGTCAGTAACCAGAATTCTGTTGCAGGCACCTCAGCATACAACAGAACAGAAGATAACGCCGCAGCACAATCTTTGGTGCCTCTGAATCATCAGAAATATTAAATTATGGCAAAAATGCTTTTGTTTTATTACTTGTTTTATTTCTTTGGAAACTAAATCTTCATGGGTTTATTGGATGAATTTCTCTGGTAATGTGTTTCACAAGCTCTCTTGGGACACTTTCTTCCTCCGTTTGTGCTTTGGTGGTTGTAGATTTCAGGAGAATGCTTATGCTAACAAAAGGCAAGCCATGCAAGATTGTGAAGATGCTTGAGATGAATGCTAATGCAAGACACCAAGAAACGTGTGTTTTTTTATAATTTACAATAAAAGGTCCTTCCTTTTGATTCTTTTTTTCCACTTAGTCCTTGATCTTTTTCACTTACTTTAAATCGTGGCTTTTTTGTTGTTTATAAAATTTGTTTGGACAGTTTTTAATCTTGCAAATGAGATTTCAGACTTTTACAGGAGACATTTTAATATTGAATTATTCTGTTTTAATATGAGTTTCAGTAATTTAATTTTAATGTAGTGGCATGTTCAAACATGAGTGCTGTGTATGCTTCTTCATGTCTTTTCATCTTCTATTAAATTTAGATTATCCAGTTATAGTACTAAATTTGCTATGGTTCTAATCACTGATGAAGAAAAATACAATAATCCCAGCAGCTATGACTCATAGGGACATTGAGCCATAAAGTAAGTGAAACTATTTTTTTAATTTATCTATTTTTAAATTTTTTTTTTGTTTCACACACCTACCCCAGTTCTCCCTCCCACTTCTTCCCACCATCCCATCCAGCCCTCAAAGAGTCTGAAAGGCCCTCCCCCCTGTATCAAGGCTAAGCATTGGTATCCCACCATAGGGAATGGGCTTCAAAAAGCCAGTTCATGCGCCAGGGATAAATTCTGGTCCCACTGCCAGGAGCCTCACAAAAAGACCAAGCCACATAACTGTCACCCACATTCAGAGGACCTAGTAAGTGAAACTATTTTCATATGATTTAAGTAACTTTTACTGTTTGTGATTTCCATTCTGCTTTAGACAGACATTTCACATATGTAGTTGGATATTAAGTTTTAAAGCATTTGCTTTGGAACTGAACATGGTGACACACTCCTTTAATCCCAGCACTTGGGAGGCAGAGGCAGGTGGATCTCTGTGCTTTCAAGACCAGCCTGGTCTACAGAGCAAGTTCCAGGACAGCCAGGGCTACACAAAGAAACCCTTTGCTTTGGGTTGTACATCCTGGATGTATGTAACACCCGATTCTGTGTTACCCTTCCAGTACAGTTCACGTCGGGCCAGGGCCTGGAGACGGAAAGAACACACAAGAGACCTGGGTCATTCTAAAGGAGGTCAGCCTTGGGAAGATCCTTTATTCAACCTTGGGAAGATCCTTCTGGACCTAGCTGCTGCACAAGGAATTCCCCCCAGGCAGGTGGGAAATTGCCACACCCAAGATGGAGTAAACAATGCCCCACAGCTAATCACCAGGCAGGGCAGAGGGAGCGCAGAAACAAACAGGAATGTTTCAGCTGGCTGACCAGAAACTGTCCTCAACATGAACCCTAGGAGCAGGGGTAGAACTGGGCCCTACAGATGTAGAGCCAGACTTCCCACTGATGAACGGTGTACCTCAAGATTGACTGCTTTGTTTCTATTTCTTATCTGAGGCACCTGTGGCACCTACTTGAGGGATTTGTGATGGCAGAGTGTCACTCCACTGAGGGCCTACATAGTTACTGCTCCAATGTTAGCTATCATGGTATCCATGGTATTCTTTATACACTAACATGGATCTCTTGTTGGCCCAACTGTTTCTCAGAGTCTAAGCCATTCTGACATCTCTAGGCCTGCACTCAAGGGACTAAAATGAAAAGGCTTGCCTATGTGATGTTTCTCTGAAATCTTGCCACTGGATGACTTACAGTAGGTTTTGGTGTCTGCTACTGTTTCAATACCTTTTAAAATTAAGATTATCTCAGTATTTGAGTCAGTGTAGTGTCAGCTTTTACTATTTCTTTCCTGTCGAATCCCACCCACCACCTGCAGGTAGGTCTAGAACTCATTAAGAGCTGGGTTGGCATAATCTAAATATTCTGCATGGACCATAATAAACTAGTATTATTTAGCATCTGTAATTTGGGGGTTTGATGCAAGATGACAGTGTCTTGAGGCTCAGTTCTTGTGTAAAAATGGTAGGCTTTCTTTCCTACTGTAATTGGGTTATTTGTGGACAGTTTTTATAGTTTTCTTCTGGATGAAATAAATTGGGTAATGTACAGTTGGAAGTTTTTTTTAGCTTCTCTTAAAAGTCAGAATATTAAATTTTAAACCTGAGGATACAGCCTATATGAATAAAATTCTAGCATTATCTTGGTACCTGAAAGCTATAGGATTCTCTACGTACTGGAAAAATCCTGTTCAAAGGTCTGGAGAAATGATATATTAGTTGTGAGCATGCACTGTTTGTTCTTGCAAAGCACCTGCGTTTTGGTCCCAGCACCCATATTGAGCAACTCAAAGTAGCCTGTAATTCCATTTTCATGGTTGTCCAATGTCTCTGGCCTCTCTGGGCACCTATACTCACATGTACATACCTACCTACTTATCTACCCCCTGCCACCCCCCACTTTAATAAAGATGAATCTTCAAAAAAAAATTTTTACACAAGACAGCATACTCTTGCAATCATATGCAAGAGGATTTGAACCATATGAAACAATCTCCTAACTGAAGTGACTAAAATGTAGCTAATGTGTAGAAGAGTCACTGCATGCAAATGAAATCAAATCAAAAGGAAATAATTTCACAGTGTGAATTGAAGATATATTAGTAAACCTGGTAAATGTTGCACTGTTCATACTAATGGCCAGCAAGAATATCATTACTAAAATCCTGATGGCAGAGTGTTTTTTGTGTCTAATATTTAGTTCTAAACCTTTTTGAGGAGACTGAAAAGATGGCTCCGCAGTTAAGAATGTGCTTGCTGCTCTTCCCGAGGATCCAAGTTTGATTTCCAGCACCCAGTCCCTTCCTTCACAATTACCTGTTAACTCCGGCTTCAGAGAATCCAAGGCCCTCTCCTTGCTTCTGCAAGCGACCGCATCCACATGGCACACATAAAAATAAATATCTGCTTTGAGACTTTGTAGTTTTTGTGCTTTGAATGAAGTTGCATTGAATGTTGGTACTTTGTGTGGGATGCACCAAGAACACAGGTTTGTAAACCCTGACAGCTCAGGTGTTTGGTTTTGAGACAAGGTCTCCTAGGTTATCCTGAAAATTGGACACCTCCTCTCTTAGTTTCCATAGTGTCATATACCCCGCATGATGGCTCAGTTTTAGACCAAACACCAAAACAAATTGATAACTTATATGCAAATTTGTAACCAAGAAATAGTGTACCACGCTCTAAAAATGCAAAGATTTCAGAATTTATCAGAACGAGTGAGAATGAATGGGGTATTGTCGTATCATGTTAATGCCTATTCACAGGCATGTCTAAGCCATAGTCAGACATATAAAGACTACCTAATCAGGATTCTGTTGGCAGCAACCAACTGTAGATAATCTAGAAAACAATTTAATTGAAGTGGGGGGGTGGGGAGGACTCATGGGATCAAAGGGAAGCTGAAGAACCAAGCTTCTAAACATTGCGCTCTAAATGTGTTTTATTTTTAGCGAAGATTGCTCAAGGCCTTTTTTATCCTCATGGATTGCATGAAATCTTCAAATAGCCCATTGCTCCGAGAACTCCTTGGGTTATTGAAATGACTCGGCATCAAGTCTAGTCATTAATACCAAATACAAAAGGAGAGTGGTGTTCTCTCTAAAGAGTATTAGGGGAGAGTGCTAAGCAAACAAGAACGGCACATTGCCAACTGATTGGGAGATGCTACGGACAACGTGGTAAATAAAAGGCATGCAGAGAATGAGGAAATTCCTGTGGGCGGGCTTGCAAGGACTACTGCACAGGATCCTGTTGAGTTCTTTGACTTGGAGTGCTGTTTTACCACACCCAACTCTGCCTAGGTAAAATAGCTTAATTGTTCAAGTTTTTAGACTAGCTGGTGGGTATAAGAGATGTGGAAAATGAAGTACAGTACAGGTTTTTATTTCCAGTAAGTACAAGCCCTTCCCCTCTGTCAGCGTCGGGCCAGATAATTGCCTCTCCCTTCTAGTCCTGGTTGCACTAGATAGACCTGTGCTGAAGCTTAACTGAAGGAGTTGATTGGTTTTAGCCAAGCCCATACTCACCCACCCATTCATAGCCTTTTGATTATGGTTGTTTTGAGCTGGAAGGAGTTTGGGTTACACCTTCAGATGTTTGTGGTTCTTATTTGTTTTTAATTCTTCAAGGTAGACTACACAAGATGGATAGCCGCCTCTCCTGACACGCTCTCAACCAAATCCAAAGGAGGGTGTTGTTGCCTGCAGTTTGTTTTTACAGGTGATGGGTTTCTGATTTTGGTCATCCCAGCAGGTACACTGTTGTCTGAGTCTGGCCTGAATTATGCTCATTCTTGCATGAGTCTTCCTTTCGGGCAAGCACATATAGCTCTGTACACTGTATCCACGCTAGTCCACTTCCTGCATACTTCCTGATACTGCCAAGGTGAGGCCAAATTTACCTCTGAACAGCTTACTGTTTCCCAAGTGAGTTTTTATTTTTTTAAAATCCATTCTGATTTGCTAGCATTATGATAAAAGGTTTCCCCCCTAGAATCTGGCTAAAATGTTCAAATTCTAACAGGCTATCCATTTATTTTTGATAGTTTAAGTAAAATTACAGTATAAACCAAAATTAGTATTTTGGAATACATATCATGAATTACTTGACTGTCGTCTTCCTTTGGTAACTGTGGCCCAGTAACAGTCTTCACTAAGGAACTACATGGATGCTTGGGTTGGGAGAGGTTGGTGGGCGCTCTTTCCGTATCCCTGTAGTCAGTTCTCTAACCTTGCCTATTAATAGGCAGTGGAGATTTGAGTCATTCAGAAGTTGCTCAGTTCCCTTAAACCTTTAGGCGTAAGAACAACCAACTTGTCTGATTTACTGATTTCCTGCTTAGAAGGACAGTTACGCAGAATATAAATGCTTGTTAGACCCAGATGCCTAATAGGAAAGTGGGAAACGAGGGAACAAAACTGCAGACTTGCTGTTCTTGAGGAACCAAGTGTTGTGGAATATTAGTTTAAAAATGTGTGGCATTCTTTTACGCCGTGGAACATTTGTTAGTGATGCAAAGATGTGTCTCATGCATTTGTTTGACTATAAAGTTGTGTTACTTTGCCTGTCTAAAACCTGATTGGTCTAATAAAGAGCTGAACGGTCAATAGCAAGGCAGGAGAAAGAAATAGGCAGAGAGGCAGGCCGAGAAGAAGAGAGAGAAGAGGGAGGAGTAGAAAAGGAAAATGAGAGGAGGACACCAAGGCCGGCCTCCAGCCACGCAGCCAGCCATGGAGTAAGAAGTTAAGAAAATATATAGACTAGAGAAAGGTAAAAGCCCAGAGGCAAAAAGTAGATGGGATAATTTAAGTTAGGAAAATCTGGCTAAAACAAGCCAGACTAAGGCCAGGCATTCATAAGAAAGAATGTCTCCATATATTTATTTGGAAGCTGGATGGTGGTCCCCCAAAGAACAGAGTAAAGGAAAAAAAAAAAAACTCAACTACAACCAAGATTTGTTTCTTGGGTTGGAAAGAAATACTAGAGCCTGATAAATACTGATGTAAGGTGTATCAAAATGATTTATGTATGCCTTTCTAGGATTTGTTCACACTTCCTGAAGACTTCTGTGATTTCTCGGTACCTGTTGATGTACGCATACATATCTTGCCCTATTTGGCCCTGCTAACTAATAATAGGAGCCACCAAGTAAGATCTGGGGAGAAAACAAAGAGGACCTATAAATGGTACCATTTATTTATTTATTTTGATTTTTTTTTTAAAGCTGGATCCCTGAAGCCTAGACTAATCTCAAATTCACTGTGTAGCCAAGGAATCATTGACCTGATCTTTCTTCCTCCACCTCTCAAATGCTGGGATTACAAGTATGTGTCACACTGTGTCTCATTTATGCAGTGCTGAGAATTGAACCCAGGCCTTCATGAATGCTAGGCAAGCGGTCTACTAACTGAGCTACTGAATGATAGCTTTGAGTTGGCTATTACACTACTGATATTTGTGGTAAGGATTAGCAGGAAAAAAATGCATGACATTATTAGAAATAAATCAAGCATGCAGGAAGAAGCAACAGCTGTGTGTCTAAAGGCCACTGAGGTTGCAGGTGGAAATGTACTGCCTTAGGCACACAGAATACCAGCTGCTAAGGTTAGTGCAGTTACTGGGACTGGTGAGAGGGAAATGTATACATGATTATTTTTAAGCCTGTTGGTGAAGCTGGGGAGGCTCTAAAAATAAGGTCCATTCCTATGAGAACAAGGGCTTTGACTTTATCACCTTAGATTGTCTTACAGTGAAATTCTGGAAAGAGGGCCATAAGCAACCCAGTCACCTCTGAAAAGTGAGTGCCCAGCTAAGGTTATGAGTCACTTACACCTGAAGTTCAAGTTAGAAAATGACGAATAAGGGCTACCCACCTCTTAATCAAGCCCTGAGGAATTGTTATTGCTCTCAGTGTCATGACCTTCAGCAGCCACTGCAGCCAGCATCACAGACAAGAGAACGTGCTTGGTCTTTGAGAGATTTATTGAAGTAAGAACAGGCATCAGTTGGACACTGAAACAATTATGCTAACTGTAGTACTAGAGTAGAAAGGCAGCTTTCCGTGTCTTTAAAATCACAAATTTTATTCATTTGCTAAGGCACTACAATGTCATGTTTTCAGTGAACCCATAGTTGTGACGGCAGCAGTGAGCAGCTGACAGGCGTGCGCGCAGGCACCACGCAGCTGAACATTCACCTTGCTGTGGTCACGGCATGTAGCCCACTCTCAAAAGAGCTTTTATTAGCGTTTTTTAAAAACCGGCAGTATGAAAAAAAAATCACAGTTTTTGTTTTTCAGTTTGTGGTCTCTTCCAGAGAAACCTTTATGTAAAATGTTTTTCTCTTACGTTTTCCTTGGCAACAATGAATCATGCTTAAAATACAAGAATTACCTCTTAGAAAATAAAACCATCAAAAGATGTTTCACAACAGGTGCAGTCTGGAAACTTGTACCATTAAGAGTTTGGGATACCCTGAACCTTTCCGTCTCCAAGAAGGTCTCTCTTTAGCATTCTCAAGGAGAGCTTTGTTAAGTAGCTCCAAGGAGTCAGAACCAGCTCCTGTGTGGTCTAATGTAGACAGGGACCTAGTTTAGGAGTGTAGTGGTCTGGGCACTCTTGAGTGTCAACACTAGTTGTTAATGGACATTTTGTGTATCACAGTGCTCAGCAGCTCTCAGAGCTTAGGTATGAACCATCTCTGCACATGGATGAGGTTTGGATTTTATCTTCTCTGTAGAAGCCAACAGTTTTAGCTTCTCATTAATCTGTGGGTTAGTTTTGGATATAGCTTCAATCAAATAGGTGCCTCTTGAAGATAACTACAATATTCCCTGATGGAGAATTAGTCCCTGGGGGAAATTCTTCTCATCAAAGCATACCACACTGTTGAAAAGTACTACTGGAGTTACTGTTCATAGGAGGCCACTGGAACCTCCCTTCGTGCTAGTCTGTTGTTTTCACAGCACAAGTAAGTTGCATATTTCTTAAGATTTAATTCACATCTTCTCACATATATTTCTTCCAGTTGCATCTTCAATTCCTTGGGCAGCAAGACTGTGTAGTCATGAGGTAAAAAATCCTGATGGGAGCCACATTTCCGTCAGGATGACTTTTTTTTTTTTTGTCAGTTGTACAGAAGAGGGTGTTTGTATGGTTTATTACTTCTGGTAAGTAACATTGGGGTTCCAGGTTGGCAAGATTAAGCTGGAAAGTGTGCTTTTGTTTGGGCAAGTCAGCTAGACACATGGTCACATTTTTTTAAGAAGTCTGACACCTACCTGCTGGGATGAAGTAGACTGCGACTGCTTTCATTCTGGAATGTATAACAGTATTGTTTTTTCCTAAGATTTCGTTTCCAGTGTGACTTTCATATACATAATGAAATTGGTTTTAAATTATAGGCACAACTTTTACCTCATTACAAAATACTAATTTTAAAATTAGTCGTCGAGGAGCAATTGGATACAAAGCATTTAATCACAAAAATAGAAAAAAATTGTTAGTAAAAGAGCATCTCAGAGAGACCAGGACCAGGGACACTTAGTTGATCTTCTCCAGAGACCTATAATAATCTGTCAACACTTTCCATGCTTTGGGGGCCATGAAGCCATCAGGGGGGTCTTCTCCTTCCCGGGCGAGCTTCCTCATCCGAGTTCCTGAGATGAAGTCAAACTCGTCATGCCTGTCACAATACAGCAACAGAGAAGTCAGTGGAGGTAAGTAACAGCTGACCTAAAGATCCCTGGAATTAGCTTCCAGGTTTTCTCTGTAAACAGCGGCGTGTTTTAAAATAGGCAGTTCCCTCAGTCTTCAGAATCTCACAGGATAGAAGAGGAATAAAGGCAGAATGTCTGTTCAATATTTCCTGCACACCTGCTCTTTCATATCTTCATGCCAGAGATTGGTTTGTGTGAATTTAGTATGGGGTATGAATGTATAATAAATGCTCACTGAGATCTTTCTTAAAATGCTAGGTGCTCCCGGTGTATGCAGTAGCCATATGTGTGGACAGGAACAATCTGTCACTGTTTTGGAGTTTCTGTATAGCCCAGCCTGGCCTAAACCTTGATAGAGCCAAAGACTACTGTGTAGTTTTGATCACTCTGCCCCTGCCTCCCTTGTGCTGTGATAATACGCACGTGCAACCATGCCCAGTTCAAGAACTGTTCGTGGCTGTGCACATGGCTAGGCAAGTCTTCTACTAGTAGGCAACATCTATAGAACAAAGAAATGGGGCTGGAGAGATGGCTCCGAGGTTAAGAGCATTGCCTGCTCTTCCAAAGGTCCTAAGTTCAATTCCCAGCAACCACATGGTGGCTCACAACCATCTGTAATGAGGTCTGGTGCCCTCTTCTGGCTTTCAGGCATACACACAGACAGAATATTGTATACATAATAAATAAATATTTTAAAAAAGAAATGTTTGTGGGTCAAGAACTATGCGTAGAGGACTCCGCTACGATGCTGGGACAGAACATGTGCAAGAGCGGGTCTGAGCTCTGAAGGGAGTGTTGTTCCAACTGGGAGCGTGTAGGCTGGAGACTTCTAGAGGGTTCAAGTTTTGCCTCATCATGTCTATTGTCATATCAATTACAATTCTCTCTAGAGACCTACCTCGCTGGATCATAAAAGTCCATGGCCTTTTTAGTTTTATTGTAGGCAGCCACTCGGAATGGAATGATTTCTACAGAGGTGAGGCCAGGGGCCATACTCAAGACCTTGCCCCCATGGGTAGGTTCATATAGGTCTTTCTTCGTCTCAGGGTGGGGCATTCCTGCTGGATCCCTGCCCACGATGTAGAAATTGGCCCCTGCAATCATCCGGCATCTGCAATGCCACTGGACCTGGAAAATAGCACATGGGGACATGATGGTCATGATCCGAGGTCACGTGTTCCTCTTTATGGCAATTCCTTAAGTTTGCTTTCAAAGCGATTCAGAAAGGCAGGTCAGTTAAAAGTAGCAATGATATCCTGTCCTAAGCCTTGAGCACTCAGGCTGGGTGGTATTGGGTGGGACAGGAGCTTTGAAGTCATGAACTTTTAATCTCTCAATAAAGCAAGCAACCCAGGAATACTTACTGTTAGAAAGGACTGTGAATTACATGTTCTAGTCTTCAGACAAACCAAAATCTAAGGGCGCTTAGAGATTCTAAGCCGTCATCTGTCTGCCAGTAATGAACTAATTACCTTTCATATATGTGTTGATTCCAGTTTAGCATAACACTTGCCATCTTTAAAGTTCTCACAAAAATACAAAGGAGAGCAGTAGAAAGGTGTGGAACTCTGACACAACGGAAGAGAATTTATTCATTAAACTCAGTTTGGAACATTTGGGAGGGTTAATTAAGATCCCTTTAGAATCCTACAAACTCCAAACCCCCTGTACAGCTGGTACTGAGGGACCAAGAACCTCTGGCAGGTTCACTGCGATAGGTTGATGGTGCTGCCTTTTAAAGATACTTCTCCCTTCTAAGAAATTCCTGGGGCATGGTGAATCACACAGAGTACTTAGAAATAATAAATCGTTAGCATGGTGTGGTGGTTTGAATGAGAAAGGTCCCCCTTAGATTCAGGCATTTGAACCCTTGGTCCCAGGTTGGTGCCTCTGTTTGGGGGAGGTTTAGATGATCCAGCCTTGCTGGAGGAAGTGTGTAACTAGGGATGGGCTTTGTGTTTGAAAAGCTCCACCTATTTCCAGTGTGTTTTCTGCTTCAATTCATGCTTGTGGTAAAGGATATAAGCTCTCAGTTTCCTGCTCCTGTCCCCAAGCTTGCTGCTTGCTGCCATGCTTCCTTGCGATGATAGACTCATCACTCGGGAGCTGTAAGCCCACATAAACCCAAGTTGCCTTGGCTATGGTGTTTGATCGCAGCAACAGAAAGGTAACGTGTAGATATTTCTTGCCCTATGATTCCAGGTGAGCTATGCTCTCTCACTTCCTCAGTCATGTGCTAAGCCCCATATTCTTCAAGCAATGTGTTTATGTAGGACTTGACACTTCCAGCATCCTTCCAAATACAAAATTGAAAAAGCTAAGCTGGGATGGGGGAAAGAGTAACTTGAGACTGTAGAATCTGCCCATTAAGAGTGGATCCCCCAAATTTATTTAATTTTGTAAATAAAGTTTTAGGCTTCGTTCTTAGTCCTTTACCCAGAATTGCTCACCTCTGTGGGGCCAGCATACAACATAGGAGATGGAAAAATGGCAACAATAGTTGATTTTGGGTCCAGGACGCCTTCCTCCAGTACAGCTGCATGTTGTTTCATCCTCCAGTTTAGAGGCACATCGTCATCCTTGGTCCAGCCCCCCAGAGGGTGCAGCAGGAGGACTGGGTGCTTGTAGCCCCTCTCTAGGAGCCTGCGGCGGGTGTCCTGCATCAGCAGAGCATGGCCATTGTGGACAGGATTGCGCAACTGGAAGGCAAACACGGCATCTAAGAAGGAGAGAAAAGCCAAGGTTCAAAGGAAGCTATGTTGCTTGTCCGTAAGAATAGATGGGGAAAGATGGAGCGGTAGGTATATTGTTCAGTTCCCCCATTCGGCCTGCTAGTGTTTGACAGTTTGAGAATGTGCCTAAGCCTGTTAGGGGTATTAATCCATCAGAAGTGTTCATTTGCTTGAACAAGATGGGATGTGGAGGCAGGAAGCCACACAGGAGAAAACATGACTCAGCAATTAAAACAGGCACTGGCTACACCCTTCCTGAAATCCCAGGCTCCAGCATTCACTAGTCCTCTTGTGCCTGCTGCAGGCTCACCTTCATGGGGACCTGCACATAGAGCATATAATACATGGGCACCAAATTTACAGATGAAAACCAACTTCACCTTCAAGAAATTCTGAAAACAATTGCACTTAGAGACGGATTCATGAACTCTACTTTTCTTCTGGTTCTAAAATGTAATTAATATATATCCTTTGCAGAAAATTTAGGAATTCTATAAAAGCCTAAAATGAAAATCAGGTCTCTCTCAAAATGTATAGAATAAGAAATGAGAAGATTTCCTTCCTTGTTTCACTGCCACCCCCATGAGGCGGGTGGTGTCACTGGTAGTCTGTCATTCCCAGGATCCTTTCTTGTTTTTCAAAGCATGGCTATATATGGATTTATTAGTTCCAGGACAGCCAAGGCTACACAAAGAAACTCTGTCTCAAAATCCAAAAGCCAAAATATTGCTGGACTGGAGAGATGACTCCAAAATTAAGAATGTGCATTACTCTCTCATAGGACTCAAGTTTGATTCCAGCACCTATGTCAGGCAGAACACGAACTGCCCAGAACTCCAGCTCCGGGGGACTCTGACCCCGGACACACACACACCATTAAAAGTAAGATATGTTTTTTTTTTGGGGGGGGGGAGGTGGGTAGGTTTTAAGACAGGGTTTCTCTGTAGCTTTGGAGCCTGTCCTGGAACTCGCTCTGTAGACCAGGCTGGCCTTGAACTCACAGAGATCCGCCTGTCTCTTCCTCCAAAGTGCTGGGGTTAAAGGCATGCACCACCACCACCTAGCAACATCTTTAATTTTTTATGCTGAATAAGCCGGGTGGTGGGAATCTGACTCCAGATACCCACATGTACTTGGCACATACACACACACACACACACATGCACACCCCTCATTAAAAGTAAGATAAATCTTTATTTTTTTTTATGCTGATTCAACCAGGCGTGGTGGTCCATGCCTGCAATCCTAGCACTTGGAGTCACAGGTAAGATCAAAAATTCAAGGTTACCATTGGCTGCATAGTGAGTTCAATGTCAGGCTCTATGTTAAAAAATAAAAAAATTATTCCTGATACACTTAAATTTTTGACTACAGTGCTAATGAGTATTGGCAGATACACTAGAACCAGGTTACTTACCAGCATCCATGTCTTTCCACTTCTGTCTGAGCTCCAGAGGTGTCAAGCGATACTGGTCCAGCCCATCATCCCACCTTATTCTCTCCAGCACCTGCAGGTCTCCCCCAACGAGCCAGTCCCCACCTTCCATCACCATCTAGAACGAAATCATCGACTGACTATTCCAATTTTATTTGAAGTGTATGTCTGTATTAATGTATACAAGTGCCTGTATGTGTGGAGGCTTAGAGTTAGGGAAATTCTTCAATAGCTCTCCAGTAAATTTTTGAGATGGGGTTTCCCATTGAGCCTGTAGCTCGCAAAGTTGGCTAGACTGACTGGTTGGTGAGCTGCCACAAGCTGCTTGTCTTTACCTTCATGGCAGTGGAATTGCTCCCTGTCTTTAACCTCCCTCCATGGCCACTTGGATATGTCACGTGGGTCCTGAGGGGGATAAACATGGGTCTTCATACTTGTGTAGCAAGCTCTGTACTGGCTGAGTCTTCTCCTCAGCCTGCCTGTTTTTCTTTGTGATCCATCTTGAGTTGCTGTTCTGCAGCATTTCCAGTAGTATTTAACGAATTTTAATCTCTGAATTTACGGGTGGTTTTCACCAAAGTGCTGGGGAGGCAGAGCAGGAGCATGAACCAGGCCCTGGTCAAGTCCAACAGCACATTCCCACAACACAAAAATTAAGGACTGTCCCCCCAAAATTTTTGTCTATTTGGATTATATCCATAAGTTCCCATGTTAGAAATTAATACTGAGAAACTTAAAAGTAGTAATGAAGCTATTGCATGTTAAGAATAAACCCTTCTCCACTCCTTTGCCCAAATAGGAAGGACAGTGTTACTTTTACCCATTTGCCACTCTGATAACTATGGCCTAACAGAAGATAGACAAATTTTCATAGCTACTTCATTTAATCTGAGCCAGTGAGTTTCGGCTGTGCTGGGTAAAGAAAACTCACCTGCAGGTACTTAGCTAGAAGAAAGAAGAGGATTTGGGTAGCATTTTTATGTGTTTGTGGATATTGTTTGATACTAAAACATGGCTCCCTCCCCCTTCTTTTTTGACAGGGTCTTACTATGCAACCCAGGCTTGCCCACTTGGGATCCTCCTGCCTGAGACTCCTGAGTGACAGTGTTCCAGGCGTTTACTGCCATGTTCAGCTTTTAAGCACTAGTTTCCCTTCGTGTGTACCCACACCATTTTGTACCACATGTGTGTGGCATGTGCATGCACATCTTTGCAGAGGTCTCCATCAGCTGTCTTCCTTGATAAATATCACTAGTTCTTGAACTTTTACAAACTGTGGGGTGTGTGTGTGTGCATGTGCAACTTGGGGGCACCTGTTCTCTCCTACCAAGCAGATTCCAGGAATGGAAATTCAGGTTGTTAGCCTTATCTTTACCCACTGAGTCATCTTGCCTTCTCTATCTTATTTTTGAGACCGTCTTTTCATTTAACATGGAGCTTGCTAATTCAGCTAGACTGACTGGCCAGCAAGGCTCAGAGATGTTCCTGTCTCCACTTCCCTCATGCTGGGATTACAGGCAGGTTTTGCCATGTCTGACTCTAGTATACGGTTGCTGAGGATGGATAAAATTCAGGTCTTTTTGCTCAAATACCAGTCACTTTACCATCTCTCCAGCCTCCCAATGCTAGTTTCTTAAAGGTAAGTTGCAGTATGAAATCTAAAACCATATGCATTTTCACACTGTTTTATTAAAACTCCATTGTTTTTTGAATGATATTTTACCCAAGAATTATATTATTATTATTATTACCATACATGCTGATCAACTAGAAATGTTGACTCACTGAGTTTGTCAGTCTTCAAAGGCTGACATTATATTTTAGGATTTTAAACACACACACATACATACACATACACACACACACAAACACACACACTTGTGAGCATCACTGATGACATCAGAAGAAAATCTAAGTCTGAACTTGCTGCCATTCTCATAGTGCCAAATAAAATGTTTTTGTTTGAAACCCCATGGTTAATCATTGGCAACTAATAAGTACTCTTCTTGTTTTTGTTGAAGTGACAGAATTTTGTCCAATGAAAACAAACAAACAAACAAAAGACTTACTAAATATCCAAGTCTGAAGACAAGCATTTGTAAACCCACATTCTTGATACCAGGGTTTCAATGGTGTTTCAATAGCTATTTTCCCCCCAGACTCAAATAACTGGACAAGAACTTTTCCTTACAGCAGCCATTGAGGATTAGCATGTATAGCAAACATATCTTGTATACTTCCCTATTTGGAGTATGTTATGAAAAAACCCACTTAGACCCAAAGGTCGCATTCACAGCATCATAGAAAGCATCCTTCAGTGAAGCTGTGGTTTCTTAGTACAGTTGTCGTAACTGAGCGTGCCACCAGCAGCCGTGCCAGTGGCACAGGAAAAAGACTATCATTTTACATGGGTCTGCTCTGGGGAGTTCTCCGGCCAGGTTGTGAGTACTGCCAGGGTTCAAAGAACCATGCTTTGAGAACCTCTGCTGGCACATTCCTAATATTGTCTAATATATTTTGTGTTGTTCTCAATAGCACTCCAAAGCTCTTGGAGGAAAAGTTGTTTGTTTTTCTACCATGGAATTATTTATCGTTTAGCACAATTTCCATGGAAATCACCCACAGATGCAGCCTCCTTCATTACACCTGCTTTAAAGACAAAAGAAAATCCAGTGAGCAGCAAAGTGTAGCAAAATCCAGGCATATAGTGCAAAATAGATAGTTATCCATTTTCTCGAAAGCCTCTGACAAGGATGCCAAGGTCACTCTCTGGGGAAAAGTACAGTCTGTTGAACAAATATGTTAAGGAAAGTAGATACCCACATACAAAAGGATGAAATGGACCCATATGCTGTGTGCAAAAGTTAAAATGGATTAATGGCATACACAGAAGACCCAAAATTATAAACTGCTTATGTAAAGAAAGGGGCTGGGCAGAGGCAGTGCATGCCTTTAATCCCAGCACTCAGAAGGCAGAGACAGCTGGATCTCTGTGAGTTTGAAGCCAGCCTGGTCTACAGAGGGAATTCCAGAAAAGGTACCAAAGTTACAGAGAAACCCTGTTTTGAAAGAAGAAGAAGAAGAAGAAGAAGAAGAAGAAGAAGAAGAAGAAGAAGAAGAAGAAGAAGAAGAAGAAGAAGAAGAAGAAGAAGAGAAGAGAAGAAGAAGAAAGAAAGAAAAAGGGAACAAGGTTTCCTAACAGTGGGGTTGGTTGGCAGGGGTTTCTTGGCTATAGCACCAAAATCACAGACTACAAAAGCAAAAGTCGAAAGCTGGGACTACTCTGAACTGAAAACTTCCTTTGAACTAAAAGACAAATTAACAGGGTGAATCTGTATATGGGATGAGATGACTATTCCAAATCCTATGACATCATAAGGGACCATTCCTACAACCTGGGTGTCGTGGCACATGCCTGTAACACCAACACTCGGGGCTGAGGCAGGGATTTTGAGTTTGAGACGAGCCTGGGCTACATAGTGAGATCATGGCTCATAAAAAGAACAGAAAACTCCTCCAGAACAAGGATAAATAAAGTAACTCACAATTCACAAGGCAGTGCTAGTGGGACAGCTCGGTATGTACGGTGAGAGTTCAAGTATGATGAGTGTGATACCTTGTAGACAAGTTGTTCTCTGATGGCCACATACTCACATACACCCCCTCAAGAACACACAGAAACATCATAAAAACAAAAGACTGAACAAAGAACTTGAGTAGACATGTCTCCAGACGTGTTCTGTAGATGGCCAAAACAGCTGTAAAGCAAACGAAATTCAAATGGGAAAAGGTGGCATATCCATTAGATGGCCATTATTACAAACAAACTCAGGAAGTATGTATTGGTGAGGATGGAGAGGAACTGGAAAGAACCCTTATGCCCTGGGTTCTAAAACGATGAAGCTACTGTGGAAAACAGTATGATGTTTCATTTCAACTAAAGAGCAAAACAAAACTTAGAAGAACCTTTTGATTCAGCGGTCCTTCTTCTTGAGGAGAGATTTGCACACCCAAATCTCCATTTGTTCTTGGCAATCCAAATGTCCACCAGTGGATGAATGGATACAGAAAAGACATGTACAGCATGGGAACACATGAAAGAAATCTTGCCCAATGCTTCCACATAGATAGTCCTGAGAAAGCAAGACAGCCACGGAAAGACACTAGCAACACAGATAACCCTGGGGACAGGGAAAGTGAAGTAAGTCACAAAAAGGCAAATTATGTACGATTTCATCTGTACAAGGACAAAATGAATACCTAAATGTTAATACAGTAGCAAGGGTGACTGAGAGAACGTTCTCATAAAATAGCTAGTAGAAAGAAGAAGGCTGTGGCAATGTGCTGCCCTGGCTCAGCTTCCCCATTACACCCTATCACTGAGGTTTACAATGACTGCATCCCAGAGGGATTCAGAGAATGAAAAGCTAGGCTAGCATGATTTTTGTCACACCTAATATCTCCAGGTAACTTTATTGCCACAAGTGGAGTGGGAAAGGGTGTGCTACATCTAGAATCTAGTGCAGCCAAAGGATGCACTTGGCTATCCCGTGTGGCACAGAACGGCCTTCACAACAACAACAAAGACATGCGGTGCTGAGCTTGGGAAATCATGGAGGTAATTGTGCAATGGACTTGGCTCTGTTTACATGGCCTCCTTCCTAACCTCTGTCCTCAGGTAAACCATTACAGACTCATATTTTCAAATATTAGTACTATACATGGATTTGTCCTCACCTCTTAGAATTTTGTCTAAGAGTTGACACAAATCCCTAGGAGTTTAACTAACACTCCGAACTCTATGGGCCAACCCTGCACTGGACTGTTTTGATGACTGAAAGGACTTCTTGGCCACCCACACTGGAACCACGGCTGTGAAGAGTGATGCTGAAACTACTCTCTTGGTATCATTTGGACTCTCCAAAGGTTCTCTGTGTCTAAGATGCTCCCAAGACTATCCCGAGAACTATGCCCAGCTCTCAGGAAGGAAGGTCCAGCACTTATGATGACTTAGAATTACACACTCCTTTCCAAGCCATCTGACAAGGCTTTAAGAGACTCGAAGCTCATGCAAGTTTAGCATTGTAGCTTTCAGATAGAAGGCCATTTTACAGAAAGGAAGGGACAGAGTCCAGGTGCACATGGTTATTGTGCCAAAGTCAGAACCCAAATCTGGAACTTGGACAAACCAAGCTTTCTTTCCTAGCACATCTGCCGCCTTTCATCAGTGGCCCCCAGGCTGATATTTCAGCATCACCCTCAGTAATGCCTATTACAGGTATGGACAGTACACATTGTTCTGGGAGGGCACAGAAGGCCGTTGAGTCATACCTGTGAGTCAGGGGAGGTAGGATTGAGTTCAGAAAGCAGGAAATAAGATGGGGATGTGGGAGCAGAAGGAGCAAACATGTTGTGAAGACCAGCTCTGGAATGTCTGGAGGAGAAATATATGGGTGCTAGTGTTCTAGGCTAAGAGGTATCCCAAATAAAGGTTGAACAGTTCACTCTGGCTGAAGAATAGACAATGGATTAGAAGCTTATAAAGCAAGAAACAGGGAGGATGTGAAATCTGAACCAAACCGGAGTAGTAGTGATTGAATATATTTGAGTAATGCTTGGAAGGAAGAGCTGCCAGAACTTGTTTACCGATTAGGAAAGGGAACGAGAAAAGGCAAGAATGGCATGTAGGCTTTGCTTATGGGTTTAATGCATACATACGGAGCTGTCAAGTAGGAGAATGAGTTTGGGGAGAGCCTGACATGTTGAGTTTGGACCACTTTCAGGACATAGTTGGCTAAAGCTCTCAATAACTGTGTAATTGAGTGGTTCTTAACCTTCGTCATGTGCAAATCATGGGCCGTTTCAAAATCCCAAGGACCAGCCTAGCCCAACGCCAGTCTAGCCAGAATCTGTGAGACCTGCTCAGGGTTATTTGAGGCAGGGTCTTGTTACATAATTGACAATGGCCTTAAGCTTGGTATCCTTGTGCTGCAGCCTCCCAGGTCCAGGAATTGTAGGGGTGAGCCATCATGATTGGCATAATCCATGTAAATTTTGAGGTTTCTCTGGTGAGCTCGTTGATCTTGCTGTCCATCTGGTCTTCATGTGGATACAAAGGGTAAAAAAAAAAAAAATCTCTGTTCCTGTCTTTCATTGGGAAAACATACTTTGTTCTCTTGATTTCTACATATATAAAATGAGAGTAATAATTTTTACTTACTTTACAAGGGAATTCTGAGAAATTGCTGGTTGGTAAGAGAGCACCATGGATAAAAGGTAGTGAATTTCTTCCAAGCATTATTTCCACACATTCTAGTTGTTCCTCAAAATAACTCTGAGATTATGCCATATGGTTCCATACTTTGTGACTCAAAGAGACTTCTTGAGTAGAAGGGTCAAGTGGTTGTTTGAATAGGAATGGCCCCTATAAGTTTATATATTTGAGTGTTTGGTCGTTAGGGAGTAGTGCTACTTGATAGGGAGTAGAAGGTGTGGTGTTGTTGGAGTAGGGGTGGCCTTGATGGAGGAAGGGTGGGCTTTGGACTTTCAAAAGTTCAAGCCAGGCCTGCTTTCTCTCTCTTCCTGCTGCCTGTGGATGTAGAGCTCTCAAGAATCCAATGTAGAACTCTCAACTTTTCCAGCACCATATCTGCCTGTGTATTGCCATGGTCCCCCACCATAGTGACAATGGACTAAACTTCTGAAACTGTAAGTAATACTCAGTTAAATTTTTTCCTTTATAAGAGTTGCTGTGGTCATAGTGTCTTTTCACAGCAACAGAACACTAATAAGACAGTTGAGGAGTACTGATAGGTAAGGAGTTGTGGAACAGAGGCAGGCCATTTCCTTGGCAACTGACCATGCTCTGCAAACATTCTCAGGCCCATTTTAAAATGCAAGGGTCACAGTTACTTTTGGGAATAAAACTGTTAGAAGACTTTTTTGTCTTCTAAAAAAAAGCTGTTAAAATATTAGCATGAGTTCAGGGTGTTAAAAATAAAGAGTTCTTTGCCCAACAAAATTCATGTGTTGTGTTTTTGCCAAATATACCTTTAGGAAATCCAAGTATAATATATATGGGAGGGGGTGAATGCTTTCTCTCTGGTTATCTATGACCAGTTTCTTACCATCAGTTCCTCTAATGGCCAACAGTGTAGAGTCACTGGCAATACTCTCAGAGACACAGGTCACACCACTGCCCTCCCTGGCTTCTACTAAGGCCACCACAGCTGCTGACATATATTGCAAGACAAGACGAAGAGAAATAGTCACTCAGGTTCCCGTAGGCATTATCTGAGGTTACTTTTATGCCTTTAGTGCAAGTCATGTGGATGTCAAGATGTTAGATCCAAAGAGAAGAAATCTTTGAGCAGAGATAATGATAGGCCGTTATTCTTTGGGCCACTGAAGAAAGATAAGGTCCCAAGCCTGTGTGATTACAATCATAAAAGAAATGATCAGAGAAGCAATTGAAGGCCAGAATGTAATATTCCTGGAGCAGCTATCTCAAAGACCTTCTGCCAGACTCGGGGTGGGGGTAGGGTGGGAGGGAAAAGGGAAACTGCCCAAATGACTTTGACCTGCCTATGCATAAAGGCAAGAGCTGGCTATCTTGAAGGCTGATGGTTGTGTTCAATAAGTGGAAAAGCTGCTTCCCCTGCTCCCTGAGCTCTTCTGCTCAGATTAAGAAGGCTTCAAAGGCTACTAACTGGGCCTTGAGAATGTCTTTCCTATCTTGTAACATTTCACAATGGAATTTTTTTTCCCTGAAAGGTTATAGGGCTAGGAAAGCTGTTCAACACATTTTGGCCTCATCTTTTTGTCAAAGGAGAAAAGAAGGATGGTATACTTGGTCTATCGCAGGGTCCTTGAGAGCCTCTTGGGATTGGCTGCTCATGATGTTACTGTGAGCTTGAATGCTAAGCAAGCTGGGGAGCTGAGGAGGTCAAATTAGATTAGTGACATCTCTCTGTACTTCCACCCTTATGCCTGTGTCTCCATGGAGAATGGATTTTCATTCAGTTTCACAGAATTGTGTGGGAAATGGACTGTATCCTGTGGCTCTCCTTAATACCTCCCCACTTCCACCTCACTACCAGCTGCAGTTAGAAGCTGCTGAGGAATCTGATTTGCCTTTAGGGCAGAGAGAACTGAATGACCCTAGTTAGATGAACAGCTGCTGATGAGAACGTAGTATCTTTCTTCTCAGAACTTAGCCACTGTGTGTACTGATCTTTGTTTATAGAAAGATGTCATTGACCCCCTCCCCCCACTGGCCAGAGAACATGAACTCTGAGTTGTTTTCAAGGGTTGCTTGGGTTCATTACATGTGTTTCTTGTGCACATTCAACACGGACAGGGCTGCAAGCTCTAGCTAGCTCATGCTTTTGATCTTTTACTCATGGTACTAGACTGTTATCTGCCTAGTCCTATTTAGCTAAGGATGCTTCTGTCACAGGATATGATAACTTAGGAGATCAAGACCAGCTTTCAAACAAAAATATCTTTTTATTTTTTAATTTTTTTGACAGAGTTTCTGTAACCAAGCCTAGCCTTAATCTAGCTATTTAACTGAGGCTAACCTCTGATCTTGCCTTGCCCTCCCTAGTATTAGAATTCATAGGCTTGGCCCATCATATCTGGCTTCAGAAAAATATTTCTTACTCAGCCATGAATTTGGGAAGGTGGCTCAGGCAATAAAGGTCTTGCTGCATAAACACGAGGAAGGACCTGAGTTTGGATCCCCAGTACCCGCGTAAAAAGTTGGGTGCAATAGCATGTCCTTGTAATCCTAGCCCTGGGAGGCAGAGATGGGCAAATCCTGGAGCTCACTGGATAACTAACTTAACCATACTAGTGAACTCCAGGTATAGCGAGAGTCACTATCTCAAAAACTCTGGAGGGGAACAACCGAAGAAAATACCCCATGTCAATCTCTGCCCTCCACCTGCATGTACACTCTGATGCACATGTGCATACACATGAACATATGTAGCACATACAGACACATACCGAAAATAAAAATAAGAATTTCTAGTAAGGGAGATGGTTCAACTAATAAAATGCTTGCCTCGTAAGTGCAAGGACCTTAGTCCTAACTCCTAGGACCCATATAAAAAGCCAGGTGCAGCAGCAGCATGTGTCTCTAGTCTCAGTGACGGCGAGATAAGAAGCAGTGACAGGAAGACTGTCAAAAGTCCACTGGCAAAGTTCCAGGTCAGCCAAAGGTCCTGTCTCAAACAAAAGGTTGAAGGCATGTACCCTGAGAAAGGACACCCAAGGTTGTCCTCTGATCTCTGATCTGTGTAATTATATACCCCCCCCACACAAACCTACCCCCACCCCCTCCTTTGAAAATGCCCTCCCAAAGGTTTTGTACTTACTTTGATATGGGGGTGCTTTGCAGTGGATGTTCCCCACACACGGGAACAGCGCTCCTCTTTCCGGTGCTCATAGAACTCAGGGTCTTGTAGCACGGCCACCCTTCGGCCTTCATACATCAGGGCGAACTTGCTGCACCCTGCGAGCCGTGCCTTGTCGTCCGTAGAAACAGGCAGTACGATGGGAATGCTCATGTTGATGACTCCGTCTGCGGAGAGACCCACGTGCTGTGTGAGTGCCAGGCCCAGGGTGAGCATCCTGCAGGGATGGCTAACATGTGCACAGTACTCCTCTTTCCAAAGCCTGTGCTGGGGCATCAGGCCCCACGTCCAGCACAGACATGCTGCTCCTCTGCTTGCTCTAAGACTGTGATGGGAACTCCTTGACCAGTCCCTGAGGTAGGTTACCTCAGTAAGTTACCTGGCTTTGGGGGCAGGATGGAGATATGATTTGCCTTCTTTTTTTAAAAAAAATATTTATTTATTTATTATGTATACAATATTCTGTCTGTGTGTATGTCTGCAGGCCAGAAGAGGGCACCAGACCTCATTACAGATGGTTGTGAGCCACCATGTGGTTGCCGGGAATTGAACTCAGGACCTTTAGAAGAGCAGGCAGTGCTCTTAACCACTGAACCATCTCTCCAGCCCCATGATTCGCCTTCTTAAAACCTTGGTCCTGACCCTAGTGCACTATGAGGAGTAAAGTCTTTTGTTGTTGATGTTGTTTTAAAGTTATTTATTTATTTATTGTGTGTGTGTGTGTGTGTGTGTGTGTGTGTGTGTGTGTGTGTGCGCGCGCGCGTGTGTGCATGGTACACCCAGAGACCAGAAGAGGGCTTCAGATCCTCTGACCTCTGAAGCTAGAGTTTTAGACAGTTGGGAGCCTTCTAACATGGATGCTTGGAACTGAACTTGGGTCCTCTGGAAGAGCAGCAAATATTCTTTTATTTGCACTGAGCCATCTCTCCAGCCCAAAGGCTTTAAAAACCAAATAAAGATTGGTCAAACTGAAAGCTCTTCTTGTTCTTGGAAATGCACCTGTGTCAGTGGTGGGCATTACCAATGTAAATGAACTGAAAAGAAAGGTATAATACAAAACAACAACAACAACAACAACAACAAAAGCCCCACAGAGTTCACACCCCAGGCAAGCAACCCCTTGATGGTCATGCTGGTCCAGATGCAACTCTATCTTCAGATGCAACTCTATCTTCAAATGTTTCAAGAGACTGTTCATCCCACCTATCTGGGATCACAGTCTTGCTGGCTCAGCTACAATTAAAACCATCACTCAAAACACATGGGTGTAGGGCCTGGAGAGATGCTCTGTGGTTAAGAGCACGGATTTGGTTTTCAGCACCCACACAACAGCTAGCAAACAGCTGTAACTCCAGTTCCAGAGAATCAGGCGCCCTCATATGGCATTCATAGGCATTGCATGCATGTGGTACACAGACATACATGCAGTTAAAACATTATTATATGTAATAAAAATAAGTAAATCTTTAAAAGGAAAGTCACTAATTAAACTTTACTAAACGCATGTACTTTCTCTAGAGTCACTACTGAGACGCCAAAAGAAATTTCGAGGAAGCTGGCTGCCCTAATTCCTCTGTATGTGACACAGAGCCTACAAGATTGGCTGTTCAGAGAAGCTACATCTTCATAACAAGTCAGCAACTTGACCAGAAGAAGAGAAAGGAAAACTTGTAAACACCAGATACGGGAACTGGCAGTTAACTTTATGTATTGATGTGGCTGGTCCAAGGTACTCAGACATTTGAACAAATATTCTCAGTGTTTCTGTGAATTTTACTTTTAGATGAGACCGACATTTAAATTAGCAGGTCCTGGATAAAGAAAATCATCCTCCATAAAGTGTGTGGGTCTCATCCAATCAATGAAAGGCCTGTGGAAAAGAGACCCATTTCCCCAGAAGAGGCAATTCAGGTAGCAGAAAGACTGGGCTGAAGCTGTACCTCTCTCTCCGAGTCTCCAGCCTGCAGGCTGGCCTTTCAGATTTTGAACTTGTTAGGTTCCATAATCGCATGAGCCAATGAAAAACAATACACACACACTCATTTTAAATAATGGATTTGTCTTCATCCCACTCAGCAGCTATCGGCCAACACCAGTGACATACACGCACACACACATGCAAACACACACACACACTCATACATGCACGCACACAGACACTCAAGCAGATACATTTAAAAAGTGTAGTGTGCTGCAGAAATGCCTCGGCAATTAGGAGTACATCCGCTCCTGCAGAAGACCTACGTCAGGCAGCTCATAACCACTTGTAACTCCAGCTCCAGGGGATCAGAGAGCAACTTTTGGCCTCTGCGGGCACCTGTACTTATGTGAATACACACACACAGAAACACACAGACAACTAATTTAAAATAAACTTAGAAAGTACAAATTCATAGAAGTCTCTCACTATAGAGATCAAAACTCCCACAGGCATCTCACACATTTTCTGATGAGGGTTATATGTGTGTGTATGTGTCTGTGCTTGTGTGCATGTATTTATTTTACCAAGGTTGAAGATTTAACACATAGGCCTTTTACATGCTAGGCAAGCAGGGTACCACTGAGGTATATCTCCAACAATTTCTGTGTGTGTGTGAGTGAATGAGAGACTTTAACCATCGTGGGGTTTATTTTGTTGTTATTTTGTTTCTGAGATGGAGTCGCTCGTAGCCCAGGCTGCCCTAGAGCTAATAGGCGAGGGTGACTTTGCACTGCTGATAGACCTTCCCAAACCCTGGAACCAGGCCCAGCTAAGGGTTTGCTGTTATTTTAATATGAACAGTAGTCAGGAATAGTAACCATGCCTGTCATCCCAGAACTTGGGAGGCAGAGATAGAATGATCATGACTTCAACGGCATCCTGTACTATAATAGTGAGTTTGAGGCTAGCCTGGGCTGAGGCTCTCCCTGGGTCTCTGATGACCCACCCACCATCCCCCCCAAAATAAATATGAACATTTTGAAGAATTTTTAGATAAAAAAGTTAAAAAGACATAGTTGCTTTCCAGTTTGAAGCTCAAAAGCATAAAAACATTAATGATGCCAGATAATGTGAAAAAAATTTAAGGCTAGGACCCCTTTCATTTCCTTTTGTAAGCATGCTCCAAGTTCTAACTAGTCTGCTCTTCTCAGCAGTACTTACAGTTGAAGCCTGAGGGCTGTGGTTTAGGGAACACAGTGTTAGGTTGGAGTTTGAGAGAGAATGAAAGGAAGATCAAAGGGGAGAACCTCCAGGGGCAAAGAATACTCTGACTTTATTTGTGTGTGTGAGAAAATGTAAGTCAACAGAGTCCTGAACTGTCAAATCCACTTAGATTGCTTCTGACCTATGAAGATCTGAGTTGTGTTCCTATGGGATGTAAAACTCCCCAATAGCTATGAGCCCAGTTGCCGGCGTCCACTTTGTCCTCTTCAGCTCTCTCAGTTAGTAAAGAAAGTCACAGGTCAGACAGAACTGCCAGCAATAAAGACATCCAGTCGGCCATAAAAGTCTGCAGTATATAGTAGGCACCTTTAAAGTTGCAAATTAGATGGCATACAGGACGATTTTGTTGTTAAAGTAACTCTGTTTCAAAGTTCACTAGAAGCCAGAGCACCTAGCCCCTTTTCAGAAAACCTCAGATTCAAAGTGGGGAGCTCTTGAAAGATGAGTTAGCAGTGTGCACCTCCCCAGGTTTCTGGGGGAACACACTCTATAAAATGCGGTATTAATAGAAGTCTGTGATGAACCACAACTAAATCTCCCAGGAAAGGGTAGGTTCGCCAAGAGAAACACATTCAGGGATGCTCCGGTTCTAAAGAGAAAAATGTGCTCTCTCTAGGTTGCATACTGACCGTTCCACTGATGAGAGGCTGTAAGCAGAGCAATGCTCAGTTCTGCTCACAGAGACTTGAGTAAACCGAATTAAAGCAAACTACAAAGCAAAGGTCAAAGGGAGTTGTCAGGAAGCCTAGCCCAGCCTGCAGCATGCTGGCAATACTGATATCCCAAGGACACTTTGTTTCCAGCTGCAGACGCTGCTCTAATGAACATCCGCTGTGATGCAGGATGAAGGACTCCCCTGTGGGACCACAAGGCAGGAATTCTGCTAAGAATAATACCCACTGTTCCCATATGCCTGAGACTGCAACTCTTCATGGGCATGGGCTTGCTTAATTTGGTTCCCTATTACATTTCTATACTCTTGGGTTTTTTTTTTGTTTGTTTGTTGCTTTTTGTTTTGGCAGTAGTAGGATTTGAACTCACGGCTTCATGCATTGGAGGCAAGTGTTCTACCCCTTAACTACAGTTCCAACTTTTTTCTCTACTTTGCTTTAGAAGATTTATTTTTATTTTTAAATTATGTATATCTGTGTGTTGGTATGGGCAGGTGAATGCAAGTGTCCATAGTAGCAACAGGCACTGGGATCCCCCTGGAGCTGGAGTTGCATGTGGTTGTGAGCTACTCAACATGGGTGCTGGAATCAAACTCCCACCCTCTGCAAGAGCAGCACATGCCCTTAACCACTGGGCTATGTCAACAGCCCCTTCTCTACAAAAAAAAAAAAAATAATGTTATACGTATGGGTGTTCTGCCTGCATGTATGTCTTTGTACCGTGTGTGCAGTGTCCAAGGGCACCAGATGAGGGTGTCAGGTTCTCTGGAACTGGAGTTAGAGTTGGTTGTTAGCTTCCATGTGGGTGCTGTGAACCAGCCCTGGGTCCTCTGCAAGAGCAATAAGTGCCCTTAACCACTGAGCCATCTTTCCAGCCCCTCTAGTTTTTTTTTTTTTTTGATACATAAGCATTTCCAACATGAGCTATGCTGAGCATCCTCTGTGGCCTTTCCCTTCTTGTGCTCCAGCTCTGTTGAGAGTTACCTTATTTTATTATGCTTTATCTCATTTTGGAAGATTATTGTTATTTTTAACCTTAGGACATCCAACAAATAATTTCCTATCTAATTAAATAATTTTTCTTTTGCTTTAAACAATTGTCAGTCCTTTTCTCTTTAGCATTGTAGATCTGCTTATTGGTTGCATAGACTTCTTCTTTCCAAAAAGTGAAATTAACATTATTATATAATTAGGCTTTTTAAAGGAAAAAGTGATAAAAATAATATTCATGATAAGTGATATGTTTGGAATTTTACTTCATTCTTGTACAATGTGGAAATTTATAGTCCCAGGTAAGAGTACATTTATTATCACTTCTGTAACTATCAATTATGATAGCTTGCAATTAAGTCCATGCATAATCATACATTGCAAACAAACAAGGAATGATCGTACACAGTCCAACCAGATATATTTATTTTAAATTGAATCTAAAATGAATTTCTTCATTGACTAAAAATGTTTTGTAAGTATGACAGAAAAATTTAATTTCAAATTTCTGAAACTAAAACGGGACAGAAGTCATTAGACGATCATAAATTTAAAAGAACTCAGGAACAAAATGTGCAATGATAATTTAGAAACAGAGTTTGCTTATGTTAGCCAAACTCGATGTTACGACTAACAGTTCCATCTGAACCAGAAATTTTCTGTCGCTTGTACTTGAATAAGCAGAACAATGTGGTATCATTTTACTATAGCTGGTTGGATTATGAACTGAACAATTCCAACTGGTTAATTTGGATTTTTAAAAATTAAATCCTTAATAATTTTTAAAAAAATTAATGTAACATATCTAATTATAATAATTTAACTACTCAGAGGGTGAAGTACATACCACGGTGGGTCATGCCTAGGGAAATACAAACATAAGAAACATGTTTTCAGGTCACCACCACGAGAATCTCGAAGCAACAGTATCAAGGAACACATTTCTGTTATGCACTTCACATATACAACATGCAAATAATCTCAGCTCCTTCTTATGCAATTTTTAAAAAGAGGCACATGACACCAAACATGTGGCAATATCATTTTTGTGGAATATTGTTCAACGCACTCTAAAAACATTGTTCAAAAGGATTATCTACTTGAAATAATTATAAGACATGTTAGTTGCTCTTTTGATTTCGGGAAGTCTGCCAAATGGTTTCCAAACCAGACTTTGGGAGAGTGAAGGCCCAAACAGGTCCTACAGTGTAGAAACCCAGATGCCTAAAGGACCTACTGGTGTGCCTAGGGAAATAAACACAAGGCTGGAGTCATGAGATCCTAGATCTGAATGCAAAGTCAAGTGAGGTTTCTGCCCTTTCTAACATTTACCATCTCCCAAAGACTAAACATTTTCATGCAGGCTAAATGGGGTAACCTACATCAAATACATGTGGGGATCCTTATCCCCACGTGGAAGGTTGACGATGAAGATTTTAAATAATGGAGTTGTCTTCATCCCACTCAGCAGCTATCGGCCAACACCAGGGACATTTATGCCAGGAGGGTCTGTGGTAGCCCTGAGACCTGCCTTTCCGGTGAGAGATAGGTGACAGAAGACATTGATGCGAAAGCAGCGACTCATAAATACCACAAACACGAACAAATGGTTGCTTTGGGGGGAATTGTTCAGTTTTGATTTTGTCCTAAATTGACTGATAACATTTTTAGACTCAGGGTAAAATGTGAACCTTTCAGAAAATTAAAGCTAACAAGATACTTTATAGGAGACAGGGTAAGATATCTTGCTACATCTTCTGATTTATACATATATTATATATGTGTTATATAATAACATATATATTATATGTGAATTTATAATATAAAAATAATATATAGACTATATAGAAATGTTCTGGAGCTTAGCTGTTTTCTTAGTGCAGCACACCAGCCATATACTTCAAGGAGACCATGACATTGGAAGCGTGAAGGCTCAAGTGGCCCTCCCTCAGATGCTGCAGCCTGGGAAATTCAAAGTGCTTTGGCTTAAAATGATAATGGTAAAAAGCCATTTCTGCCATTGGCCTCGGAGAAGCTGTCCTGTCTGCCCCATGAGCTCACTCTCCCTTCAGGACCTCTCTGTCCACCGCAGCTAGAGGAAGCCAGTCTTGAACCCTTACTACGATAGCTACACTGGAGCCTTGGGATAGAGCGATCCGCGTGGATTACCAGAGTACTTACAAGCAACCTCCTAGGGGAGTCTGCATCTGCAGTTAGCACAGAGAGTGAAGTTTTCCTATTCACAAGCACTGGCGCTAAGAACTTCGGTGTCTGAATGACCGTGAGTGCAGAGGTCATGCAGCAAGCAGCCTGTGGTTGTGGCCCTGATGTGGGGACACAGGAAACACACGCCCAGGAACTCCGACAAACACTGGGGCTTAGGTTTTGGAAAGAACTGGGGTTGCAAAAGCAGGCAGGGGCTTGGAGCTAGGGGACTCCAGAAGGAAAGGGAAAGTGGTCAGGCTCGGGGGCTTAACGGAAACAGAAATGAAATAAAACGGAAATGATGTGAAAGAAAAATCAGAGAGCTATTTTCTAAGTCATCCAGACTGTCTGTATCTGGAGCTCATCTTTGGAGTCACATCCTACAGATGCTCTGAAGGATCCAGCAAAAGCCATGAGCTCAGAGCAGGAGCATTTCCTTTCACCCCTTTCTCTAAACAAGACACGAGATGACTTTGGCTCCGCCACCTGCAGGCCTGGATCTCAGGCTAAGGACCCTTCACTTCCATTGGCATTGACCCCAGCAGCCCTACCTACCACTCAGGCATCTTTCTTTATGGAGAAATTCTTGCACAAGGTGCTCTTTGGACTGAGCCCTCTTCTTTCAATGTGGCCCCTTGTCCCATGGTCACATCTCCAGCCTGGATGCTCATGCCTCGCCAACTTCTTGGATATGGCTGGCTGCTGAGTCCAGCTGTGCTCGGCATGTGTCAAAACTAAGATGTCAAGATACGTGTCTTATTTCCTTGGTTAGGCATCCTGGCCTTCAGAAGTCCGTTGGGAAGGCCATCGGGAGAGCAGACTGAAGTAGAAGGGGCAGCAGAATCTGGTCTTGGGGCCTTACTTCTAAGCAGTGTGAGTGTGAGCAAGTCATTTATCCTGAGCTCAGTGTTCCTCATCTGAGAAGTGGGTAATTTCCAGGTATTTTATAAAAATCAAATGAAACAGTACCTGCTACAGCAAGCTAGACTTAAAGTGTGCTTTTTAGCTTGCTCATGTGAGAAACAAAGGCTTCAGGCTGTAGGACATGCGCAGTTGCAGCAGAGGAACGACTGTTGAGTCACTCTAAGAATTCTGCTTCTAGGCCATTCCCTCGGCAGCAGCACAAGGCCCAGAGTATCTTTCCAAAGACTGCATATCTGACTTGGCCCTTTCTTCCCAATAGGCCTGAAGCTTTGCCCAGGCTTAGACAATCGCTGTGATTCTCTCAACACCTCTTCCCTAGCTGGCAGTCATTTCCCCATGAAACAGAGAAGCCATGTCTGAGGACCTCAGGGGATTCCAGGAAGGGCATTCTTAGAGAACAGCCTGGAGTTCTGGACAGCAAGCACTTGCTTCTGGCCTGGATCAGACTAATTTTTCAGAAGCCATTAGCCTGTGGCTGAAAGGTCACACCACATTCCCTTGTCAAGGTGCAGAGGACGAAGCCATCTTCATGTATGCCAGGTGAGAGCTCGGGCAACGGCGACTCCGCAGTCGTCAAGGCGAGCAGGCACTGTGACCCCATGCGGTGGGAGCAATGCGGAGGAAAGGTGGTCCCTGTGAATCAGTAAACTGGGATGGGCTGCTCCTGGATGCTCTCAAATGGAGCCTCTGACAACCAGCAAAGAATGGGAGGGGGGCTTAGAGTTGGAACCTTTCCTTAGCTTTGCGTACTAGTAAAGCCTTCATTTCTCGGCAACTTGGCTTTAAATAATAAATCCTTAGAGAATGAAAGAATAAATCCTTAGAGAATGAAAGAAAAATCCTAGAAATGGAAACAGACATAGTAGGAGGGACACTCTGTAAACAGTCTAAATATTGTCGTGATAGTATCCACAAACCAGGGGTTAACAGTCCTGTCCATGCGCAGACTTGTAAGAGAGGGATTCGTCTTTAATAAGTAGTAAGAAGCAACAGAAAACATACCGTCCAGTAGAGTGTCGAAGTGTATAATTTGCAGGTACTCCTTCTCCCGCATAAAACCTTTGAGGGGAGTGGCCCAGCCTTCACTCAGAATCTGCACCCACTGCAGGTCCAGCTGGAAAACACAAGGAACAGGGCCGTGTGTCCCCCATCTCTCTTTCTCAGGCCCCAGGGATGTTTCCCTATTCAGTTGGCAGGAGGGTGCAGGAAGAACCTTCTATGTTTTAAGCATCCTCACTTAAACTCTACGGACTTCTGGTTCAAGGGCCAGCTATGTGTCAGTTTAGAATGTTCCTATAAAAGGGTGACTATAGGATTCCAAGTTGAGATTATTTAAAGAATTTCAACTGTAACTGTGCAGCAGAATTAAAATTAAAGAGTTTTAATTTTAATTAAACATTTAAAATTCAATTTTAATGCATAATTAAAAATTCACTGACCCCCCCATCACACACACACACACACACACACACACACACACACACACACACACACACACACACACAATGAAGGTTTGTTGGGCCTTTTCGTGAGAGGTACTTGCTGGCCATTTGACTGAATTGAACAAGTCATCGAGTATGGTAAAGGCTGACATTGCTATCATGCTATGGAAACCTTTTGAGTTCTGGCTCCCGCAACTCATGCAGACACTTTCTCCTCCTTCCCTCCTCAGTTAAGTTTTCCGACACCACAAGGCGTTGTGTAGTTGGAACCCACAGGCACTTGCAGCTGTTTGGAGGATGAGGGCTATGTTCCACCCATCTTCTCGGCCACCTGCAAAACTCTATTGATCCTTTAGAAACAAACACACAGGATACTGCCCTGGACCCTTTCCTGTCACCCCTGTGACTTGAGCACTCACTCCTTAGGGTCTGAAGTTCTCTGACCTGCGGACCTATCGCCCCACATTGCTTTGACATGCTTCCTTGTCTGCCCAGAGTACTGGGGTGCTTGGGTTCATTTTACAGGACCAAGGAGCTCTGTTCATAAATCATCTGTGGGGTCCTAATTAGCTGAAGCAGCCCATCTCATAAAATCTCCAAATTTATTTATTATGTATACAATATTCTGTCTGTGTGTATGCCTGAAGGCCAGAAGAGGGCACCAGACCTCATTACAGATGGTTGTGAGCTACCATGTTTTTGCTGGGAATTGAACTCAGGACCTTTGGAAGAGCAGGCAATGCTCTTAACCACTGAGCCATCTTTCCAGCCCCAAAATCTCCAAATTTCTAATGAGTAATAGAAAGATAGCAAGAGAGACAAGTAAGACTGATCCATAAAAGTGCCGCAAGCAGGTCTGCGGCTGGGGTTGCATCTCATATTTCCGCCTAATGAAATCAATGCAAATGAAGCTGCCCCCCGCCCCAGGTTGGACTCTCTCTGTTCTTGGTCATCTTGTATCTTATATTCTCCACATTTGCCCTTGGTCTCAGGTATGGCTCTGCACTGGGTGTCTGAGGACATATTGGTTGGTGACGGTTTTATCTAAGAGGGCATGCACAGAACACCTTGTGGGCACGAGTTGACGGTAAGTTGTAAACTTTCCCAAAAGACTTATCTTTGACCTCTCGGTTATTTTATTCTTGTCTGTCATTTTACAGAGGTGCCAATCAGTTTTAGCCACGAGAGCATGCTTTTCACAGTGATAACTGTGTCTAAAGTAGCATCCAGCTTGGTTTCGTGGGCTTGCACACATCAACAGAACAGCTCATATTGTTTTAGATTGGGTTGCTTTTTGTGTGTCTCCCCTCACCTCTACACACCATTGCTTCACAATTGCCCAAGAAGCATTCACATCCTGGATAAACTTATTCAGCCATTGCTAACAAATTATCCCTAGCACCTTGCCTCTATTTCAGCATACAGAGGTATTTCAGCTTATCCTATAGGAGAGCCATGCAAATTGTCCTATGCAAATCCGGCTGCTGCTTTCCTAGTCAGCTTTTCTACCTGACCTTTGTGAGATGTTTCCTCAGAGAGTAGGTGAGAGGATGGGGAAGGTCTTCACAGACTCACCTTTGCTGGATATTTCTTATGGTCCAAAGAAATGGTAGGGCCCGCAGGATGGCTCAGTGGGTTAAAGGGCTTGCCACCACGCCTGCTAACTTGAGTTTGATTCCCGAACATGGTGGAAGGAAGGAGAAAACTGGCTCCTACATGTTGTCCTTTGACTCTGCTCATGCAGCCTGACACACACACACACACACACACACACACACACACACACACACACACACACACCCCAGGAGGCATATACCAAGCACATAAATAAAGGCAGATTTAGAGAGGAGTTTTATAATAGTTTATAATGTCAGATACTAACCCTGAGTCCCTCTGGCCAGTCTGTACTCTCTTACCTTGGTAATTGATAAAGCTGGGAGAGTCTCGGCTTCAGCTCGGACCTGATCAATCTTGTTTTCTGGCACAAAGAGTTCATGGATGTCCTTAATGGTGGTGTGGGGTACAATGTTCTGTGATGTAATGGAGTTGCAATAGTTACAATTGTGAATGGTAAGGGGAGGGCTTTCATAAAGAAACTTGGGTTATCTTTCAACACACACACATGCACACACACACACATGCATACACACACATGCACACACACATACACATATATATACACATATACATACACATACCATACACACACACACACACACACACACACACACACACACACACCTACCTGCTCTTGCAGAAGCTCCACCACCTGCTGCACACAGTCACTAACTGAAGACAAATTGGTCTTCAGCACACACTCTGGAGTTTCAGGTTTCTCATAATCAGAATCGATGCCTGTAAACCCTGCAGGGTATAAGATCTAAGTCATATCTGTGCCCGTGAAAGAATGTTATCAATAATGCACACTGTAATAATATGTTAAATGAAAAATGCGATTCATGACTGAAAGGTTCAAACTGCCATTCTTCATCTCTTGCTATAGATAAAAAAGTATACAGCTGTGTTTTCAGTGTAGAGAGTCTCAAGCTTGCCATGATATCTGGCAGAAACCAAGCCTTCTGCTGCTGATGGGAATGCAAAAGGAAAGAAAGGATTCCTCCTCAATGAGACCAATTTCTAAATCCAGTCTGGGTTGCATGTGCATTCTTTCTCTGAACTTCACTCCATCTGCCTGAGTGGACGGTTCTTCAAAGATAACCCCCCACGTTTCAGTAAGCCCACGGACACTCTGAATGCACCACACTGTCCTAAGTGTGTGCTTTCTGCAGCTGGGGTACAGGGTCCATAGCTACAGCCAGATAACCAAGGACAGATTCAAGAAGACTGGCAGGGTAAGAAGCTGTCGAAGGGGCTGCTGGCTACTCTGCGCACCTTTAATCTCTCCAGCTCGAGCCCGTTTGTAAAGTCCCTTCACATCCCGGCTCTCGCAGATGTTGAGAGGCGCGTCTACAAAGATTTCAAAGAACGGGAGTCCTGCTAATTCATGGATTTTGCGGGCATTCTCGCGATCCTGAAACAGAGCGTGTTTAAAACTGTGAAAAGAGAGCCAAAAGTGGAGGGGCATGCCCATAATCCCAGCGTTAGGGGAGAAGAAACAGAAGGATCAAGAGGTTCAAGAATAGACTTGGGGGCTGGAGAGATGGCTCAGAGGTTAAGAGCACTGACTGCTCTTCCAGAGGTCCTGAGTTCAATTCCCAGCAACCACATGGTTACTCACAACCACCTGTAATGAGATCTGGCGCCCTCTTCTGGCCTGAAGGCATGCGTGCAGGAAAAACCCTGTATACATAATTAATAAATAAGTCTTTTAAAAAAATAAAAGAATAGACTTGGATACGAAGTGAGTTCAAGGTCAAGCCTGGGCTACAAGAGACCCCCTCCCCTTCCCCCCAAAAGCAAGCAGTGGGATATGGGGGTGGCACAGGCACAACTTTAATCCTAGCACTTGGGAGACTGAGGCAAAAGAATTAGAAAGGAATAAGCATAGGACCAAACTAGTCCCTCTGAATGTGGTTGACAGTTGCATGGCTGGGGCAGACTGAGGGGCCACTGGCAGTGGCATCAGGATTTATTTTATCTCTACTGCATGTACTGGCTTTTTGGGATCCTATTCTCTTTGGAATGGGTACCTTGCTCAGTCTAGATATAGTAGGGAGGGCCTTGGACCTTCCACAAGGCAATGTGCCTTACCCTCTCTGGGGATTAGATGGGGTGGGGTGGGAGGGTGTGTGGAGGGAATGGGAGGAGGGGAGAGAGTAGGAACTTGGATTGGTATTTTTTTAATATTTATTTATTTATTTATTATGTATACAATATTCTGTCTGTGTGTATGCCTACAGACCAGAAGAGGGCACTAGACCCCATTAAAGATTGTTGTGAGCCACCATGTGGTTGCTGGGAATTGAACTCAGGACCTCTGGAAGAGCAGGCAATGCTCTTAACCTCTGAGCCATCTCTCCAGCCCCCCCCTTTTTTAAAAAAATCTAATACATTAAAAAAAAGAAGGTTGAGAAAAAAAAGAATTAGAAAGGAGGCTAGCCTAGGGATACATGTAGCAAAATAACTGGGGAATGGGAGTTTGGGGGCTGAATTAGCCTGATTCTTGCTCTTTCTTGCATGAAATGCAGTATGAAGCTCTCATCAGATACCAGCAGGTGCTGACAGCTGTTGGGTTCCAAAGCCTCCAAAGTCATGAGCCAGATAAACCTCTTGTCCTTCCTGAATTCATCAGGTCTGGATTAGGACAAAGTATCCTCATGAGAGTTTCCAATGGAAAACACAGTGTACTGTTGGACTTGATAATCTCAGGTAAAATGAGATGTGTGCCCGGTTGAACTTCCAGCGGAAGCTATAGAACACAATTCCCTCTTAGCAGGGCTGCTGTTCTTAACACGGGAAGGCTTTGCTAGAAACTTCCAGCTTTAGGCCAGAGTGGGGACACCCTGACCAGGGTTGTCCCCACTAAGTCCACAAAAGCTGGTGCTTTGAACTCGGCTGCCCTGTTTGGGCCAGTAAACATTCTCGTTCAGACAGCTGAAATAACAGGCCATGCATGGAGGTCTTGTTCAACGCTTTCAACTCTGACCACATGTCTCTGGTGACTGTCACCGGTAAAGGCTTCCTGTCAACTGGGGCACTCACTGGCTTCTGGCAATGAGGCAGCAATGAGGCAACTCTCTTTACATAACCAATAGCAAATAGAGGGAGGCGAACTCCTGAGGAGAGGAGGAATAGCCATTAGGAAAGTGAAAGCCAGGTCTCCCCAGCTCAGCCAGCTGAGCGCCACAAAGTAGCAGGGAGTGGAGGGAGCGAGGGAGGACTTGAGTGTGCCTGGCCTCCCTCCTGCTCTGGGTCAAATCCCTTACCTTTGTGAATGGGGAAATGAAGCTGGTGATGCAGATCAGGCCAGCGTCGGCAAAGAGCTTGGCCACCTCTGCAATCCGGCGGATGTTCTCTTCGCGGTCTCCGGGAGAGAATCCCAGGTTCTTGTTGAGGCCATGACGGACATTATCCCCATCCAGGGAGTAACACGGGATGGCATGGGAGACAAGGTACTCTTCCAAAGCAAAACTGATGGTTGTTTTTCCAGCGCCCGAGAGACCTGTTCAGAGCAGGCAAGGCAGACTTAAGATGAAAAATGATCAACTCGGGAATAGAGGCACAACCTGTAATCCCTGTGTTTGTGAGGTGCAGACTGGAGAAGTTCAAGGCTAGCCTCTGCTCAGGAAACCCTTGTCTCAATAAACCAAAGTCCCTCAAAAGATGAGAAAACCATGAGATTATTTGGCACCTTTATTCATAACTAAACTCTTATCAATACTCCAGTCTTAAGCAAAAACCATTAAAATCTAGAAAGAGTACAAAATCCTAGGACTTGCATTTATTTTGAATTTTGGAAGTTTTTCAGAGCAATCGGGGTTTGTAAATAGGGAGACCTGTGGGTGTAGCCATATGCTGTTTTGCCTGAAAACGTTTTGAGATTAGAAAGGTGTTCTTACAACTGAGATGCCGGATGCTCTTGAAAAAGCAAAGCTGTGGTGACCGGAGACTTATCTCTTCCAGTAGCACTTAGTGGAGAGGGGACTGGCACCCAGAAGACTGGCAAGCCCACCTTCCCATGGGTTCCACTGAATAGCCACTGGGTATTAGGACCCAGTTGCTGCCCATTGAGGGCAAGAATTTTCAAAAATGACTATCAAAACACAGGTGTTCATGCTGACCAAGGCTGAAGAGTTTCTGAGCTCTTAGGCACATACACGCTCTGATCTAAAGACACTTCATGTCCTTAGATGAAAATAGAGTCAAGATGCACAAGCAACCATACTATAAGCATGATTAGACGACTCCATAATTTTCTAGGCAAGGAGATCATAGTGCGGGGCCCAAATGATCTAAGTGTACCCCAGAAAGCTTGTAGCCTCACTTGTCCTAAAGATCTTTGAGCATGAAGACACTATTCCAAGGACACTAGGCTGCCACTGCACAGATGTCAATGTGGAAATGGAAAAAACAGGAGAGAAAGGGTGTGTGTGTGGGGGGGGGGAGTAAAACAAGGCAAGAAGCCAAGTAAACACAGAGAAGACACCTGGGGGAAAGGAGGGTACAGAAAATGTCGCCGCGAAGCTGGGACAAAGTTCAGGGAAAAGAAAACTTAAAGGGGGAGGGAGAGAAGGAATCTGCAAGAAGTAAATGAGTAGCCCCCCCTCCCCCAGGCTTGCAGTCCCGTTTTAAAGTCACGCTCTTGACTGGCAGGGGAGCATCAAAGAAATGGTGTTCTGGGACTCTCCGGAATCTCCGCAGTTGCTTTGACTAGATCTCAATGACAGATTCCTTTTGGAATTCATGTCGGCTTGGGCTTGTAGGTAACAAAAAGCAGGAACCTTGACTCGCTGATATGTTCTCTTGTATCACAATTATGAAATGAAATATCCTTCCATTCGCCTCAGCTGTGGGAGAGCAAAGGTCTCCCTTCAATCCTGGCTGCCATGTGGCCAGGCCCTGGTGTGTGTACTGTAATACACTGGAGAGCGGCCGCCCTAGCAAGGGGCGAGCACTGGGCTGAGCGCATTGATGCTTTCTTTCATTTAGCCCCACTGATAATGCCCATGCACTGGCACTCTACAAACAAGATGAGGGCTCAGAGAGGTTAAATAACCTGTGCAAAGTCACATTGCTGATGTGGGTGGACTGGAGTGATTGGCTTCTTTTGTTCTACAAGGCCAGTCTTGAACCTCTGAAGCACAGAGAAGGAAAGTCAGAGGAAATAAACCCTTCACATTTCCACCCATCCTACCTACCAGTTCTTTTTCTTCCTCTTTTCAAAGGGGTGCACATTAGAGAACATGAACTTCACGTGTCTGTCTCAACACGGAAGTGAGCTTAAGCAGGCAGCCGGTGAGGAGCCTTGGGAATACAGATACATCTGCTACTATAACTGCATCTCACAGCGCGAGCTAGGGGAACACCACAGGCAGAGCAATAGGCAAGTCCATCACGTTGGCACTTGGGGCTCCATGCCCATTGTCTGACTTGACATTAGAGGATGAAGTTGTTTTGATGCAAATCCCAGCTGCAAAGGAAACCAGGAAACCACAGGCACCAGGAAAAATTCAAGAATAGCAAGGAAACAAAACCAAACAAACCCGGGTGTGTTTCACAGGGGAATTGTGAATTCTGGGTCAGCCTGGGCTTCACAGTGAGACCCTGTCTCACTAACCAAAAACAGTGCAAGCAAGCAGTAGCAAATAGGAACCGTCAGGAGAAACCCAGGCAGGCTTCTAGCTCCGTGTTCTTCCGAGCTACTATTAGGGTTGACCTTTGCCAGTCTGTGTGAGCAGAAAATTGCACTTGTGTCTCTCTACATGTGCCTATCTCACAGCCCAAATAAGCATGCTGCTGTTTCTGGGTGCTTTCCTTCGCGGAAAGTCCTGTCTACATAGTGAATCTGGACCTGGGTTTCCCTTTCTGAAGCCCGGCTGTATCATCTGTCTATCTCGGGTAAGAGCTCAGACAAGGGGTGGCAGGAGTTAAGGCCTAATTGCAAGTTTGTCACTAACCTCTAGCTTTGGAACATGCGGATGGAAAAAGACAAGAAAGGGGACATTCACTGAATCATCTCAATGACAGCAAGTTGTTTCTACAGGCAGAAGACAACCCTTAGCCGAGGTAAATTTCTAGGGGTCCTTCTCACACAGATTCTGTTTGTCAGTGGAATAGGCCCCCAGAACATCAAGACATCAGAGAACTAGCTCTAAACATCCATAACCCGACAGACTGCCAAATATTCACTGTGGAAGTAGGAAAAGCCCTTTTGTCGTGGCAGGAAATGAGTGTAGGGGCGACTATGAGCAGCTCCTTAGACTCAGAAGAAGGTGTCATGATCCACTTGTCTCATCTTGTGCTGCCAAAGGATGATCACTAGTAACTCCCACAGCCCACCAGACTCCAGTGCTCATGGATAGGAGAGTGGTGACTGACAGCCCGACATCTACACAGCTCTTCACTCCCTTTAGGCCACAAATAAACACCTACTAGGTGTGACATGTCACACTGTGTTCCTTGAAATCATGTCACACATCAATTTTCTTTCTTAAAAAAGGTACCTGAAAAAATGTGCATGCGTGTGTATATGTGCGTGTGTGTGTGTGTGTGTGTGTGGTGTGTGTGTGTGTATGTGTGCGTGTGTGTGTGGTGTGTGCGTGTGTGTGGTGTGTGTGTGGTGTGTGTGTAGCATGTGCATGTGTGTGGTGTGGTGTGTGTGTGTATGTGTGCATGTGTGTGGTGTGTGTGTCGTGTGTGTGGTGTGTGTGTGTGTGTGTGGTGTGTGTGGTGTGTGTGGTGTGCGTGTGTGTGTGTGTCTGTACCTGTTAGCCACACGGTGCATCCTCGAAATCCTCCCTTGGTGCCAACCACCTGTCCTCTTTTGTTCCTGCTCACATGATGGGCCTGGTAGACCACGTTGGTGGATTTTTGCTGGTCCTACAAAAGAAGATTAGATTGAACATAATACTTGATTAATAAAATGCATATCCTTTATATGGAGCATATATATCCATTTAACTTTAAATTGCCAAGTTGAGGTATATAACAGTTTCTATGAAATGTATTTGAGAAAGTCCTGCTTTCATCCCCCCCCACTGTTTTAACTTTTTTTTTCCATCCCACTCATTTATCTACATATAAGCCAGGAGAACTTTTTCCCACAGAATAATTAATTTTGAAGTACTATATAATATCGCATTGACTCATAGAATACACTCTGCTACATAACTAATAGAATTATGTCTCTGGACTTCCCCAGCTAGAGCTAGTAAATAGAGTAGCAGTCATTAGTTGTACTAGTTTAGAGACAAACTTGCCTTTAGAACTACCTTCATGCTGTTTCCAGACTACTCAAGTTAGACAGTGATTCTGTCATAGCTCTGATTCCATGGCGTTAAAATTGGGTACTTTGTACAGGAGGTGGAGGGAAATGTCTGCTTCTATAAATGCATCTTCTGCCCACATCCAGTGGACTTAAACACAGAACAGCCAAATGCTTCTGCAGTAAGGTGAATTCTAGTGAGGACTGTTTGACCCATCCTGACTCTGTGCAAAGCCAAGGCCAGATGTGGTAGCTCACACCTGTTATCCCTGTACTTGGGAGGCTGAGGCAGGAGGGTTGCCTGGAATCCGAGGCCAGCCTGGGCTGCATAATGAGTTTCTGATCACCCTGTGAAATGTCTCAAAAAGAAAAGAAAGCAAACCAACATGGCTCCTCTCTACCAAGCTGGCAGTGAGCTGGTAAGAGTTTAGTCTTTAAGCACAGTGGCCACTGCCTCCAAAGAACTAAACTCTGTTTCTTCAACTTTCCCAGGGTCAACATGTGAACAGTGTAACCTCTCAAGTCCCCAAGAGAAATGAAAAGAAACCAGTTATGAGGCATGGAGGCCAATTCACACAGACACACCTGCGTTTGTATTATAGTAGCATCAGCCTAGCTGAGCAACAGACTAGGAGGCCTTCATGTAAATTCTGACTGGAAGGTAAAATGCCTAAAGGATAGTAAAAGGTTAAATGATGCAGTAAGCACAATTTGGGGTGGATGTTTATACAATATAATCTGTTATTCAGGAGAGAAAGAAACTATAGACAAGTCAACAGATTTGGGACTACCCATATTTATCTGTGATGCAGTAATTTCTGAATTGTAAAAATTTCTTCTTTCTTTCTGTCTGTCTGTTCCTGTCTCTTTCTCTCTGTGTATGTGTCTCTCTCTCTCTCTCATGTGTCTCTGTCTCCTTTTGTGTGTCTGTCTCTCTCTGTATCTCTCTCTGCCTCTCTCTCAGTGTGTGTATGTGTATGTATGTGTGTGTGTGTGTGTGTGTGTGTGTGTGTGTGTGTGTGGTGTGTGCATGGGTGAAGGCCAGAGATCAATGTTGGGTGTCTTCCCATCATTCTCAGTCCCTCTCCTATTTTTTAAGATAAGGTCTCCCACTGAGCTTGGAGCTCAGGAGTCAGGATTAACTGAATTCTCCTGTATGCAACTAAATATCATGTCCACCCTCATTTCTCTCCTCCAAATCCCCTCAATTCCCCCAAACACATCCCTCCAAACTTCAAGTCCTCCTTATTTCTTTCCTTCTTCTTCTTTTTTTAATAACCCGCTACATTCAGTTACTGCTGCCCATATGTGCATGGTATGGGGTCATCCAGTGGGGCCCGGGCAAGTGTCCACAGCCCCAAAGGAGAACGATTCTTGCTGTGGAAGAATCTTTCTGTACACTGTGAATATGTGTTGCTCTCATTGGTCTAATAAAGGGCTAACTGGCTAATAGCTAGGCAGGTAGAGGTTAGATAGAACTTGGGGACAAAAAGAGAGTGTGGGGAAGAGGGAGTCATGAAGAGTCACCAGGGAATGCCGAGAGAAACAATATGAACATGCCATGCTGGAAAAAGGTACTGCCGCATAGCAGAGCATAGATAAGAAATATAGGTTACGCTGGGTGGTGGTGGCACATGCCTTTAATTCCAGCACTCAGGAGGCAAAGGCAGTGGATCTCTCTGTGGGTTTGAGGCCAGCCTGGTCTACAAAAGCTAATTCCAGGACAGCTAGGACTGTTAAACAAAGAAACCCTGTCTCAAAAAAACAAAACAAAACAAAACAAGAAGTATGGGTTAATTTAAGTTGTAAGAGCTAGGTAGGTAGTAAGCTTAAGCTATTATTATTGTCTAAGCACTTATAATTAATAAGGAGCCAGCAATCCTTATGAAAAACTCTGCCTACAGATATTTTTCCTTTAGCAACTGTCAATAACCAATAGCTCCTCAGTTAGGGCTGGGCCCTATGAGCCTTCCCTCCTCCTGTCCTATCTTGGCTGTCTTCATTTTATGCAGGTAACCAGAGCTGCCATGAATTCAAGAGTGCAATAGCTGTGTCCAGAAGACAGTATCTTTCCTTCAAACTCTCCACATTTTCCATTCTTTCTGCCTCCTCTTCAGTAATGTTCCCTGAGCTTTGGCAAAGGGCACCCAGCTTTCCATGTTTCTTCTGGGGATCCCAATGCTGGCCCTCAAGTTTACATGCCAAGCACTTTACCCACTGAGCCATCCTTCCTGTCCCTCTATGAGCTAATGTACACTTATGCCCGCTGGAGTGAAGAAAGCATCAACATTATTCTAACAAGTCCTAGCAGCTCCTAGAAAACTCTGGGCTACATGGGTTGGGGAGCCGAGCAAATCAATTCATCTCTTTTCCATATCTCCCTTTAGACACTAAAAAGTCAAGGGAGCTATAGCTAGAGATGTCTGCAGGTTGATACGGATAGGGAAGTGTGTATGTTCTGTCAATGCCAAAAAGCCATCCAAATGTGGGTGCTGCTGGCTAGTATTCACTGTAGACTCCCATGAGAGGCCACAGACATTGGATTACAACCAGTCACTTCAAAAACTAGAGGGAAGCAGGAACCTCCAAGACCCTTGGAGGGATCAGGAATGGCAAGACACCCCAGGGGGAGCCAGCCTGCTAGTGTGGCAGAACCTCCTTCCGTGGGGCAGTTGGCAGAAACAAGTATAACAATGTGTCTGAGGGGTCCAAGAAGAATGTGGCTCAAGGCCCACAGTGAGAGAGGATATCAGCCAGGTTAACTGCCCAAGTCTTCAAAAGTGGATATTCTGATACCTTATCAGACAAATCTAGCCAGAGCCCGAAGGCGGTAGACACTCTCAGCGTACTAGATGGGGTTGCACTAGAGGGCCTATCAGTCCCTTCATAATTCAGGGGGAGCATTCGCATCTTCTTATTCCATCTTAATTTCACCCATAATGCTATGTCATTAAACTAAAATTACTGCGTCTAAATTATCAGGACTAGAAAACAGTTGGTTCTTCTATTCCTTCATTGATTCTTTCAGTAAGTGTTCATTCAGCTCCTACTCTGTGCTAGGACAATCCTAGGTACCAAGTCTGCAAAATCCTTCTTATCATATTCGGTAGAAAGATGGGTAAGAAAATGAAGCATTTCCATTCTCCTAAGGAGAGAAAGAGAGCCCACACATACACACTAAGCCACCCCCAGTGTGCATATATATATAATGTATACTATTATAAAGGTATATGAAAGAGAACCTGCAAGTCGATAAGAAAAAGAACCCAGTTTTAAAACGGTACCAGTGGTTTGAAGAATCACATTACAGATTCACCACGAAGTGTACAAATTCAACAGTTACCAAAGAAATACAAAATAAAACCAAAACAAGATACCAGTGCCATCTAATGGCAGCTAAGGTATACCTCCTATATTGATTGTGTGTATGTGTGTGTGCGTAAGAAACAACTACTTTACACAATTAATGTTTACCTATACTATGGCCTCTTATTCAAGAGAAATGTAGACATGCATCCTCAAAAAGACTTCTGCAAGAATATCCTTAACAACTATATTTGGCTAAAAAATTGAAATAATTGCCATCAGTTTAAACCAAAATAAGAAAAGGTACATGTCCCTGAAATAAAAACCAAGCTCAAAACTGTAGAAGGGCTACAAAATGGGACACTATTCAGAAAACAAAATGAATGGATGCTGATATGGGAAACATGGATGGGATGAATGGGAGGCCTAATGTCAGCTCCAGGAAGTTAATGGAAAATGATGTACGTGTGATCCCATTTACAGGAAGTCCCAAAATAGGGGAAACAAACCAACCAGTGTAGATGAGTCCTAAAGTTTACTTTGTCTCTTTTTGGCTGTGTTTTTTCTGCATGTGTGCAGAAATTCAGAATAAACTCAGGCTCTGCTAATCTTCTGTGAGTACTTTGACACGATACTGATGACATCCCCCAAATTTTTTCATTTAAAACAAGTTCAACAATCTGCCAGCAGAAGCTGCGCTAACGTGGTCATTATGGTTACTTTTTTACTGTCCTTGTTTATTTAACTAACAGTGGTGGAACTTGAAATCAGGGCCTCACACATGCTGGCTAAGAGCCCTGCAAGCCAGCTGATATTTCCAGTCCTTTGGAAAGTTTGAAGCTTGCTGAGCAGTCTGAGGTGGCTTAGAGCTGGGATTACCGGCATGTGCCACCATCGCACACCTGGCTTTTGAAAGTCTTGTCCTTCTCATCTGTATGTGTGCCCACTTTTCTATATTGGCAGCACATGCATGCAGTGTCCTAGGAGGCCAGAAGAGGGCATTGGATCCCCTGGAACTGGAATTACAGGTTGTGAGCCTTCTAATATAGATGCTGCGAACTGAATCCAGATCCTCTGCAAGAGCAGCAAAAGCTCTTCACCATGGAGCCGTCTCTCAGCTCCTATAGTTACATATTAATCATGAGTTTTATCATTTTTTTCACTTTAGCCAAGTTTAAACAAAAATATTTTCAGATGACTTCTTTTAGGTCAGCAAAATATTTTCCTTATTTATTTCCAAAATCAATCTTTATGTTTTGCAAAGGCGAATAAATAAAATAGAAGTAGATTTTGAAGGCTCTTTGAACAGCAGATGGGTGGGACGGCCGGAAGGGCTCCTTCCCCACTGGAAACTTTGCGGTTCTCTGAAGAGCATGCGGTGTTCCAAGATTTGGAACGAAAATTGCTGGCAGCTGAAAAGTTTCCCCTACAGTTCTGTAAGACACACATGGATAGATCAACTGCCTGCTTCGCTGTGCGTACAGAAAGCATCGTTCGTCCTCCATGCCCATCTAACACTGTCTCCTAGCAGGAGCCTCAAAGTTGGTGACATACTTTTATTTTGGGTCTCAGAGAAAAATCTCCCAAAAGTCCCTGCTTTTAGACCTCCGGGCCAAAAAAATTTCCCTTCAGCAAGCACAAAAATGTTGTTAAGTATAGAATTTGGAGCCAAGCAAGCCAAGCAGCTTCATCGTCGCCTTGTGCTGTGATGCAGAGCAAGCTCCTCTGAATAAACAAGATGCTTCCCTCCCGTGGTTGGTGAAATGTTTAACTAAGATAATTATTTAAATAAAGTAGCAAAGAAAATCCTAGACACAGGGTAGGCAGTTAAATTGAATGAGAACCAGGTGGAGACAAGCTGACAGTTGACGGGCTAAACCATCCAAATTTAGGAGGTTCTGGGGATGTGGGTTCTCTCTGGGGCAGGCTGGGCATGGTGCACTCTTGATCACACAAGACAGAAGAGAGAGCATCTTATATGGGATCATGAGTTTCTCTGACAACCAGGATGTTGCTATTCTTGCAGGTCTGATTATAGGGGGCTGGAGAGACAGCTCAGTGGTTAAGAGTACTTGCTGCTCATCATCCCGGGACCTGAGTTCAGTCCCCAGCACCCACACTAAGAGGTTCAGAGCTCCCTGTGACTGCAGCTCCAGGACTACCCATGCTGTTGTCCTTCTATCCCAACACACACACACACACACACACACACACACACACACACGCACACACACGCACATACACACACACATGTGCACATACACACAAGGGTCCCGAAATATCAAATATAATCAAGAGAGCAGGTCTGATTATAGAAGCTCACCCAGGAAACACTCCAACCAGACCCATCCCCGTTAAAGGCACCTCATTTTATCCCGTTTACTGCCCTGATCTGGGCTCCCTTGGAGTGGCACTTTGCTACCAGAAGAGGGCCAGAGGCGGGAAAGGTCTTTGCCCTGGTCAGCTTCATGAGTGCTTCCAAATCCAGGTCGGATGACACAGCCTAGGTGCAGTGTCCTTGTGCCGACACTCCCCTTCCTCCTATTGGTGGTGCAGAAAGGGGAGAGCCAGAGAAATTTCTGCAACTTAGGCTGAGGTACCCTGGTCATGGCAGATAGCCTCAGTCTTGACATTCTGTGGCCAGAAGAAAACAACCTGAGGGAAAGACTTCAGCATGTTCACGGTCGGGTGGGGGCAGTCCCAGAGCCAAAGCCAGTGCCAAGTCCAGTCGCAGTGAGGAGAGCCCCGAAGAAATGAGGAATCCAGAAAGTGCACAGCAGGGTGAGTTTCCTCAGGCACAGAAGCTACTTGTGAAGTGCGTAGAACTGGCGCACGCCTTTAATCCCAGCACTCGGGAGGCAGAGGCAGGTGGATCTCTGTGCTTTCGAGGCCAGCCTGGTCTACAAGAGCTAGTTCTGGGACAGGCACCAAAGTTACAGAGAAACCTTGTCTCAAAAAAAAAAAAACCCAAAAAAGAAAAAGTAGCAAGGACATTCGAGGTCTCCCTTCACCAAGATGCTCCCTCCCTTCGCCACCGTGTTCCCTGCACAGTGCAAACAAATCGCATTGTCCCTAAGAACAACTTGCTGACTTTTGAACTTGACCCTCAGGGGTGTTTCACCATACCCTTGCTGCTTTCTTGCTGGTAAGTATGCAAATTTCCTCGAGAATGTAGAGGCTTCACTCTGACTTTTCTCTGCCACAGTCTAGCTTTCAAAGAATTCCCATAGTCATAGTGCAGGAAACACAAACCTTATTCAAAACTGTTCATAGCAATGTTGGAAATCAGTATGACAGTTTCTTAGAAAACTGGGAACCAATCTGCCTCAGGACCCAGCTATACCAATCTTAGACATATACTCAAAGGATGCACAATCATACCACAAGGACACTTGCTCAATTCTGTTTATAGCGGCATTATTCATAGTAGCAAGAACCTGGAAACAACCTAGATGCCCCTTAAACAAAGAATGGAGAAGGAAAATGTTGTGCGTTGGCTACTATACCTATTCTTTAATTGCTTTATTCAGAGAAAAACGTCCTCAACAAAGACCTGGCAGCCTTTGAACAACTAGCTCAAATGGGAAGCTCCCTCCCACATACTCTCCTTAGTAAGCAAACCATTCGCCTTTACTTCAGAGTCTGTGTCCGCTGCGGTCACCCCTTGGAATGCCCCCAAAAGCATGCTACCTACATAGTAGAGTCTGTTAGCAGCTGAGCACAAAGGCCATTTTTGTCTGTCTTTGTTCAGTTACCACCCACTGGACAATCATCATTCAGTTTCAATCTTGTAGTTACCGGGGGACAGGAAAGTTTTAAGTTAAGAAGAGCATGATAGTTTGAATGTAACTGACCCCCATAATCTCACAGGGCCTGACACTATTAGGAGGTGTGGCTTTGTTGGAGTGGGTGTGGTCTTGTAGGAGGAAGTGTGTCACTGTGGAGGCGGGCTTTGAGGTTTCCTATGCTCAGGATACCACTGTGTATCTCAGTTAACTTCCTGTTGCCTGCAGGATGTAGAACTCTCAGCTCCAGCATCACATCTGCCTGCACGCTGCCATGTTCCCCACCATGAGGATAATGGATTGAACTTCTGAAACTATAAGTGAGCCACCTCAATTAAATGTTTTTTTATAAGATTTTCTATGGTTATGAAATAAAACTTAATCTAAGACAAAGAGTGACTATAAATTGTGTGTGTGTTTAAGGAGTTTATACAAAGGAAAAAACATTTCTGAAGGATTGTGTGTAAAGAGACCAAAGATAAAGGAAGTTGACAAATGACCATGTTCATTCCAAGTTCATGGATACTGAAGGAAATAGGTAAAAGCATCTTGGCCTGAGTACTGCCATTTTGACTTTAAACTCTATTTTACCTACAGGGTAAAATAAGGTTCCCAAGCCCTATGGGAGTTGAGAACTTTCCAATGGCTAATCAACCTCCTCCCTAAACCATTGAAATTCTTGTTATGCATCTTTAGTTCTCTAGATTCATTATAGCTGTTTCTAACAATAGAAGGAGCAGATGAATCTGATTGGTTGGGCTGAAAAGCTTGCATTGTGTGTCAGTTGACAATGATGGAACACATAAGGAAGCCCCTAATCTCTAAATCCTGATGTAGAGAAATTATGACTGTAACTTGGCAACAAATGTTTGTGAATTTTTGGGGGCTGGAGAGATGGCTCAGCAGTTAAGAGCACTGGCTGCTCTTCCATTGATCCTGAGTTCAATTCCCAGCAACCACGTGGTGGCTTACAACAATCCATAATGAGATATGGTGCCCTCTTCTGGCCTGTAGACATACATGGAGGCAAAACATTGTATACATAATAAATAAATCAAGTCTTTTAAAAAAGAAAAGGAAACAAAGTTTGTGAATTTTATGATTAAAAACCCCACTTCTGTCCCTGTTTGGGGCTGTCAGGAGAACAAGGCTCCTGAGGCCTTGTCCTGCAGCCCTGATAGATCAGTGACCTGCTAACGTGGTGATGTAATAAAATCTTTGGAACCCATAAGTGTTGTCTTCTCCTTCCTCATGGCTCATACTGGGCTACCTGTAACAGAGACAATTTTCACAATAAAGTGTATTCATTGATTGCATCACTCAGCTTTCTGTAATGTGACAGAAATACTAATTTCTGTCAAATAATGATTGTCTTGAGGTAATGACTTACCAGGAAGAAATGTTTATTTGGGCTCATGGCTTTAGAGTTTGTAGTCATGTTGTGGAATATCATTTTATGATGTGTAACATTTGTTTATGTTGTGGAATTTTTTTTAATAATGCAAAGATGTGTTGCGTTCTTTAATGTTGTATTTGTTTAACTCTGTGAAGCCGTGTTACTCTGCCTTGTCTAAAACACCTGATTGGTTTAATAAAGAGCTGAATGGCCAATAGCTAGGCAGGAGAAAGGATAGGTAAGACTGGCATGCAGAGAGAATAAATAGGAGGAGACATCTGGGAGCAGAAGATCAAGGAGTAAGGAAAGGGAAAAGAGAGGAGGACATTGGGTGCAGAGGGCCGTGGCATATGGTAATTGATAATTCAGGTGTTGATCCACCAGACTCTGATGGAGATAATCCTGTCTAGCAACTTACAGAATGATTGACTTTGAAAACTGGTTGCCTATATCTGTAATTTCTCTCATGTGCCTCTTCATTTCTTCCCGAGAATAGCTTTGGGTGTTTTCCTACTGTTTGTGTGTTTATCTCATGAAAATATTTCATCTGCTGGGTATATATATGTGTACACACACACACACACACACACACACACACACACACACACACATATATGGATGGTCAGGAAGATGGCTTTTCATTAACCTGTATAATTTTGATGTCTAGAAAATATACTAGGATGTACTTCATAATTAGATCTCTTGTCCCACGAGGACCATAGACACTTAGAAGATCACTTTGTTCCCTTTGCTCAGACAAACTGTACACAGTTAGCTCGCTTTTACCTCAGAGCAAGTTCAAACTAGACTAAAGGCTTTTTGTAAATAGATTATAAATTTAAAACTTTATAGCTATACACAAGGTCAGAGTAACAGGTGTCCAATGAAGGCTACTACACAAAGCACCCTGAGAAAAGCATGCCAATTCTTCATTTGCCAAATCTAGCTGATAAGGACCCATGGACACAGTGCCACTGGGCTCCCATCACAGTCTTACTCCTGAAACCTTGAAACCTTGTGTTGCCATAGTAAATAACTTAGCTCCTTATCGCTTACTCTAGGAATGTACTTTTAACCAATGAGAGGTAACTTGTAATTTTTTTATTGTCCCAAGCCTTCTGTAAAAGAGAGTTTTGAGGCTAGAGGAGTAGAAACTAGGAGGAGTTAGAATTAGGACAGGAGAACTAGAGCAGAAGCAGAACAGTAAAGAGACGTGACTGGAACAGCACGCGTGTGAATCTTTTCTCTTGGACTAAGAGCCATCCTAGGTTCCCTTTCGCTGCTCTGTGACTTCTGACCCAAACTCAGGAAGATAGTCTTGAAGAGCAGGGTTCCCAAACTACTGATAATCAGGGGTCAGCCACCCAGCTGCACAGCAAGCCACAGAGTAAGAAGTAAAGGAAGGCATACAGAATAGAACAAGATAAAATCCCAGAGGCAAAAGGTAGATGGGATAACTTAAGTTAAGAAAAGTTGGCTAAAAATAAGCCAAGCTAAAGCTGGGCATTCATAAGAAAGAATAAGACTCTGTGTGATTATTTGGGAGCTGGGTGACAGGCCCCTCAAAGAGCTAAGAGTAAAGAGTTAAAAAAATCAACTATATTAGTCCATGATAGTCTGTAACTTGCAGTATTAGACTATGTCCATACAAAACATAGCAAGTAGGCTTGTTCACTTTACATAGGCCAGGAAGCAGAGAGAAGGGACCAAGATCCCAGGACCCTATTTGGCACACCTCTTAGTGACTTAGCCCCTTCCAACCAAGGTCTTCTACCTTCCTATAGAGCCACAGGCCAGAGAACAAACATTTCACATCTGGGCCTTTGGGGGACATTTCAGAGCCAGCCAAGCCAAGGCACTGTTTATCATGCTAAACAGACTTCTCTAAAATACATCTAAATACTTTTGGGTTGTGAGAAATAAAACCACATTAGGTGTCTGGGGACAAAATACCTGTGATGATAACTGAGACAAAAGAGCTAAAAACTTAAAAGACCAAATTAAATCAGTTGCCAAAAGAACAGTTACTGCACAATATAGAAATGGTCTAAATCTAGGATTTATTAAATGAAAATTGTGATCAAATGAAGGTTTAGGATAAATTAAAATTTCCTTAAGACCAAACAAATCCTTCTCACCAATACCTGTCACCGAGACCTTTGTTGAATTACACTGAGAACAGGGTAATGATTTAAAGAGGAGATGCCTTGACAGCTGAGATGGCTAGACTTTTGGAAGCCACTAGTAAGAAAGCAGAGACTGACATCAGACAGATGATAATTTGAATACTTTAAGTAAGAAAAAATGACAACACAAGATATTTTAAGTGGAGCATCTTTAAAATGTAAGATCTGGGGCTGGAGAGGTGACTCAGTGGTTAAAAGCATTGGCTTTTCTTCCGGAGGACCTGGGTTCAATTCCCAGCACCCACAGGGCAGTTCACAACTTTTCGTAACTCCAGCTCCAGGGGGATCTGACACCTTCACACCAATACACATAAAATATTTTTTTTAAAAAAAGATTTAAAAATGGAGAGAAAACATAAGATCTGAAAAAAAAATATACGTGGCTTTTTATAGTATTTGATCCTCCCACTCGCCTCTGTGCCAGGCTCTGAAAAACACAGGAACATGACTGAAAAATCCTGAATGGCAAATTCAGTAAGCAAGCATCGTCCACATGCTGCAGAGGAAACCATGGGCATTCCTCACCCCGCTGAAGTGTGTGTGCTGTAAGAGAGATAAACCTGGCACCAGCTGGAAGAGACTGAGCTGCGGAACCGTCACTAGGTGAAAGGAGAAAGGCTGGCCTTTCTCCTGCAGGGCTCTGCAGGAAGGGGCATGTCCCCCGCCCTGGAGCACTTTGCTTCTGGTTTGAACCACAGTGCTCTGCTCCTGTGCTTTCAGTCTTGGTTCTGTTCCTAAGCTCTGGAGTCTGCCCAGTTCTCGGAATGCATCCTGTTGTCACTCTTGCTGGACACCTCTGGCTCCAATCTCCAGCTGTGGAATATGGAACCAACTGTGCCACATCTTGCCTATAGCTCACTCCTGGGAAAAAGCATGCCACTATTCCTAGATGTCCCTGATAGTCAGTCTTCTCTGTCTGGTGGAGCTGCAATCGTCTCATAAAGGGTGCTCGGCACCAATTACATTGTGTGACTTTTCCTAGGGAGACATGAAAAGTATCTATTAAGCTCAGATAGGGCACTGATGACAGATGGAAGACATGATTTGACCCAAGTCTAGCTTGGCAAAGCCTGAGTTTATTGGGTAACATATAGGCGAATGGGTAGACCCAAAGGCAGCTGCATCACCAAAGGCCACCACAGCGTGGGTATTGATTCAGGAAACTGAATCCTGGGGCACCCTGCCCAACTTGCAGGTAGCTCCTAAGGGTGCTACTGCTTTCATAGGGCCCCTATACATCACTCCTCCCCCACCCCACAGCCTCAGTGCTGAGCTAGGTTGAGCAGTCTGGCATGGCACAGGCCCAAGAAGGCACAAGCTTTGCTGGAGCTGGTTTCCATCTGACAGGCTCCAGGCCAGCACTGTGACCCTTGCCTTTCCATTGGTCATGCCTGGGTGCTGAAAGGGCCCTGGACAAACAATCCTCTCAGACATTCTACTTTCTTCAGGGAGAAATTCACACATCATATTGGGGGTAGGGATAATTCTTCACCTTAGAACATCTTAGTCTTCTTCTGTGTGAATGTCTCATGCAGGTCTTCCATGCTTGGGGTTTTAAGCATCCCTAAACACTCGCTAGCACTGCAATCATGCTTCTGCTGTCTTTTCCCTCTCAGAACTCTGGCTCACGATAAACCTTGAGACATTTGTGTTACAGTAAGCCTAAACAGACATCCTTGTCTGCTTTGGCCTTCACTCATCCTTTCTCGATTGTTTTGGTACCTTACAACCCCAATTTATATTCCAGTCCAAATCAGTCAGATCTGCCAAAGCCTTTCCTACCTTGTAAAGCTTTCCTCTCACCATGCGACATTAGCAGAGCCTCTGAAGTTCTACAGCGGTCCTGAGGCTCCTGCGGAATCAACTGCTCTTTCAACTATCGTGTGCATGTGAAGTGTCTGGACCCAGTGAACTGGGCAACAGAAGTCAATCACTCATGCACATTCTCTCATGCTTGTCCTTTGTCTATTGTGGCGGTTCGCAACCCGTGGGTCACAACTCCTTTGGCAAAGCCCTATCTCCAAAAATATTTACATTATGATTCATAACAGGAGCAAAATTATAGTTGCGAAGTAGCAATGAAATAGTTTTATGGTTCAGGGGGGGGGTCACCACAACACGAGGAAGTGTGTTAAAAGACTGCAGCGTTAGGAAGGTTGTGCCACGGAGACAATAGAATCTATTGTGATAACCGAGTGTTCCTAATGATTCATTTGAGCCAGTCCATCAGGGGCTGACTTCCCTCCCAGCACCTCCGGTTTTACATCCTCCATCTCAAGGAGAGATGGGTAATTACCTTACTCAGTTTCTGTTTTCACAGCACTGGGAGCCCATCTGCATGTCTGCACCCATCTTACCACTTCACAAGGAAGGCAGTGAGAGGCCTATTCCAGTATTTCAGATGCAGGGTCAGGTTCCCGGACTGGGCCATTACTAAGGCATTCAGCTGTGTACCTAATCATAGGTTTTTCCCTCCGTCTGTATTAAAGTCAGAGCTGAGGGGCACCTGCTATCATTTCTACCAGTCTCTGTCTCCTCAGTATCTAATTCTTTCAATGGAGCCCAAGTTTCAGGATCCCAGAAAAAGGCCCTTTAGTACAGATAATATTTGATTTCTGTTGCTTATAAACCAACCAACCTCTTCCTTATCGCAAGACTTTCTTCATCCTGCTTTCTATGGAACTTCCAAAGGACGCTCAGTGATCTCACCTGTTCCCAAGACTTTGCCCACCACCAGGATGCTAGAAATCCCAAATCTGTATCTTTAGATACCCAAATGCCTCGTATTTATGATCCTCTGCAGCCACCGAAAGAGCACAATCAAGATGGAATTCATCCTCTTGTTTTGGCCCCTCACCCACTTCCGGTCTTCCTCTCCCCTTGGCGATATCTCACACTGCTGCTTATCGTCTGAGGACTCATCCTCACATGCTTCGCTCTACTTGCAAAAGGTATCAACTTATCTCGAAATCTTCTCACCAAATTCAGCCAATTATTCTCAACCCACCATGCCCTATTAGCCGGTTGTTCCCAGAGCCTTCCTGACACCTTTCAAGGGGGATTCCGTATCTGTCTCCAATCAATACCTTTCCGGGCAAAGTAAGTTTCCCTTGCTTCAAATCCTACAGTAGGCCATGCGGCCTTCAGAGAAGTCTGTGGACTTCATGTTGGGACGCAAGCCACTGCTTTCAGCCTCTCCCATTGCCCTGCTCAGGTTTGTTTGTTTTATTAAGCACCCAGGCTTACCTCAAACTGGTACTAATCCTACTCCCAGTGCTGGGTTATGGGTATATGGCACTGTGCTAAGCCTGTCTGTTGACCATCACAAGAACCCCATTCTTCTTTCTAGAACAGAATATTCCCTCTGAAGCTTCTAAACCTTGGCCAGAATTCTCCTCGCTTGGAAAGCCCTCTTTCTCGGCTCATTTGTTTACTCTTTTACTAAGTAAACATGTGGCTTACAAGTTGCAGCCAGGCTTCAGTTACCCTTCCCACCTACAGACGCACAGACTCCTCTTACCCTACAGGATCCTGTTTGGCCTCATAGCTGATTTCTCTACCTTACCTAGTCTCGCCTAGAATACAGATTCCTAGGGCCCTCACTAAGAAATTCTAACTCAGCTGGTGAGAAGTAAAATCCAATGACTGCAGGAGGGATTATGGCTAAACAACAGCATCAGCGACAACATGTCTCAGACAATCTCACTGCTCCGGCAGCTCTAGGAAAGACTAGCCAAGAACTGTGGGTTTGACCTTCAGAAAGGAGCCCAGACACTTGTCTCCTCAGGCCACCTCTGCATTTTTCCATCATACCAGTAGTAAGGACTCAGCAAATACTGTAGAGACTTTAGTGACTGAAAACACCAAACACCTAGTTAAAGTTGCCAATTAAAAAAAAAACAACAATATAATGTTGTCACTGTGCTCTTCGGACATACTTGACACTAACAAAACTGTTAATCTATCTGGAACTCAAATTTATCTAGACATTCCTGTATCTTATCAGCATCTTAGTAAGGGTTAACCTCTCAGAGAATAAGGCCTGGTCTTGCAATCTATCACATACACACAGTGTCTGAACACTGTAGCTATTTCCTCTTTGCCTTGCTGACCTGTGTTCTTATGTCACTCAGAAAATCCTCTCCTTAGGAACTGATTTCAAAGGAAAGTCTTTCTCCTCTGATGTTCATTTGTTCTTGGTTTCAATCTTTTCAGTACTAAAAAACCCAAAGCACCAGCACTGTAGGAGAGAAATGTATCTGGTCCTTAGAGCTTACTATTTCATAGTTCATTTGGACACTGCAGATATAATTCTCTTTCAGAGTCTGGGTGCAAGATATCTGATATTGAGAATATTCAGCTTCTACACACGGCCTGGAAATTAGCTGCAGACTGGCTGGTTGGCCAGGAGGTGAATGAATGGGAGATGGAGTCTGGGAAGGTGTGAGCTGGGTGTGAATGGGACTGAAGGAAAGAGAATGCAACCTTACTCTCCAGAACCACGGGAGTTCAGACTCTCTACCGCGGCAGCCTCCCACTCTATCAGCCAATGAGTAAAGGTCCTTCCACCCCCATGCTGCTTTTGGAAATCTGCCATGCCCCTTCTGGCTGGCACAACTCACAGATTCTAGAGTAGGAAGGAGTGTGTGAAAGGGAAGGACAACGTTCTACAGAAAGCAGCCTGCACATTTCTAATAAACTGCTCGGAGAAGAGCAATCTGTACATATGTATCCAACCATTTGTGCCATTCATTTCTCCCCCCATCTAGACTGGAAAGTCTCAGAAATTACTCCTTATTTTTACAGATGAGGAAGCAAGGACCAGGATGCCTTCTGGTCTAGCAAGCATGTAGCTTCTGACAGGAGGAGGCCTTGGGCCTGCCTCATGCACCAAGCCAATGGGACATTGGTAGAACTGGCACACTTCTGGTCTGTTCTGAAATGTTCGGAAACGCTCAGGGAACGGTGCACGAGCAGAGGGCTTCATAATGTATAGCGAAGGTAACAGAGAATGGTGACACCTTCCTACCCCTTCATTTCTATCCCAGAGACTTCTTGGCACTTGCTGCTTTACCTGTAGTACCTACCTGAATGTGTCTCCGGGTGAAACGGCAAGGAACACACTTTTGTGAAGATTTTATAGATAAAGCAAAGCAAAACAAAATATGGCTTGGCATTTCTTTTCCTATAAACATTAAAATGAAAGTACTACACATGTGTTAAGGGGATTCCTCAGTCAAGAAAGTAAAAGCAAAACAAAACAAAATGTAGATTTCTTCACTCTCCATGTGGTAAAAATGGAACCAAAATAGAGGAAGCCAAAGATACCACAGCCTAAAGACATGCCAACCTCCGGTCAGGAGCCCATTCAACTTTTAGATATGTTTTGGAAATGGGAAGCCATGCCCAAGCCTGCAAAGGATTTCTCGGGATTCAGATGTACTGGTTAAACATATGGGAACACTTGGGAGCCCTTCCCTAAACAGAAAACCTGACTCTGGGACAAGGCTTTAGTGCCAAGGCTAGAGATGAGGCTGTGGAAGCTGGATTTATCTCTCATTCAGCTCCCAAATCCTCACACTTGAATCCTTTACACAGATCAAAGGGAGAAATTTGAGCATGGTGGCTCATGCCTGTGAGCTTAACACCCAGGAAGCTGAGACAGAAAGGTTGCTATGGGTTTGAGGCCAATTGGGTTTACAGCGTGAGACTTGATTTTGGATCTTTCCAAAATGAACCACCCAAATCAGTACAAAGAAACAGACAAGAAGGATGGAGTAACAACAGTAAGAACTCAACTGTCAATCAACAGGAAGCGGAGGAAATAAACCATGGTGTCTATACAATGCACAACAGTGAAAATAGACAAGAGACGTAACTGTATAAGGACAGATCTTACAGATGTGTTGCTACGAGAGGATAGTCACAGAACACTGTAAGGTGCCATTTATCCACACCTACACAGCAGTGACAATAAACAAGGGACAGAACTGTTGAGGACAGATCTTACAGATGTGCCACTCACTTCAAGAGGATGTCACAGAACACATACTGTAAGAAGATTCTGTTATTCTACACCCCATAAACAGGCTAAGCAAATAATCCATAGAATTCAAACTGTGGCAGACTTCTCAGTATTTGACTATTGTGAACAAGTCACACTATGAATGGGACCTGTTATGGGAGTCTTATGAAGTGAGATTCCTACCTGGAAAATGTGGCTTCCCTTTGAGACTACAGCTAAACTGGTAGCATGATGTATTGTCTGTTTACACTACACATTCTATCACTGCATTCATATATGCAGACAGGAGGGAACTTTTCACAATAATTATTCTCCTAGCTCACTAATCTAGCTCCTGTTAGCCTGGGGCTCTGGCTTCAGTCTTCATTGACCATGCAATGAAATCATTGGGCAAATTTATTCTGCTGCATTTTGTTGACGTGTCCTGATACAATAGAGCTGTCAATAGATCAAAAGGGCTGTGTGGGCTACATGTCAACTTTATCCTTCCCTCTAGTACCTAATAGACAAAAGCTATTGCATCTGAATGAATGGAAGAAGCTTGAAATAGCTTGTCATGACACCCTGGGTTTAAACCTTCATGAACCCACATCAAAGGCAAAGCAACCACAATCCTGCAGGCGCATGGAGCAGCCACCTTGCTCTCTACTGTAAATCCATACTGCTGTACTCCAGTTCAGTGGCAGAAGCCTGGTGACAAAGTATAGTCCCTTGCACTTAAGGCAAGAATACAGTATTCTAAAACATAGTTGTGGGCTCCGGCGGGTCTGGGTCTAGATCACATATAAGCAGCTACACACCTTGAACCACTCAGCCCTATTCCTCAGAGCCCACTGGGAAACATGAAGGATACGGAGGAGCCTTGAGCTTCTGCTTTCAGTCCTGAATGGAGAGGAGAGGCCTCCAGACACTTAGGCTTTAGAGGCTCAGCTCTGCTTCAGAACCTTTCAAACTGCCCGTGATTTCCTACATGCGCTTTCTTCTAATGGTTCCTGCCAGTCACCACCCAGGGGGGATAAAGAGAAGTATCGTCACCACCCTGACCTCTAAAATCCACACTGTCTACATCTTCTTTTGAGGCAGACAGCTTGACACCAGAGGTGGGAATTTTCTTTACTTTTTATGCTTGTTTGTGGGAGCATTTTCTTTTCTTTTCTGGAAACATTTTTAAATGTCATATTTCATATCTTTTGTTTAAGAAAGTAATTTTAAAGACTTAATCCTAATATTCCATTTAATTCTCATGGATTTGAGGTGGAAAATCTTCCCAGAATGAACTTTTTTTTAACTTGAAAAAGAATTAAACACACACACACACACACACACACACACACACACACACACCCCACACACAATCATGCTATGTAGTCCAAGCCTTTCTTGAAATCACTATGGTCCAGGTTGGTCTCAAATTTGTGATCCTGTTACCTCTTCAGCTGGGCTAGTCTGCTGGGTGTGTGATTCCAGACTGTGGAAGGAGGAGGGAGGGCTCTACCCTTTGTTCTTCTGTCAACTGAGGATCAGGCTATCCTGGCCAACCTGTTCAAGATCTTTTCTTGGACAAATGTCAAAATGGAAAACAGATAATGGCAAGCAATGTTTTCATTCCCCCCTCGCACCTCCCTCCTCCCTCTCTCTTATCTTTATTCGGTAATGGATAAGGCATTTATTGATAGAAATATAAACCTGAATTTTGTTGAGTGGACAAGATAAAGATAACATTTGAAAAGCATGAGACATTTATACTAACCCTTATTATTTACATAGACATCAGGTTTTCTGAATGCTTGATTGGATATACATGTCATGAGCACAACAGATAGTGAACCAAGCTGGATAACCAAAGCCTGATGGATAAAATTTCACGCCAATTCTAGGTGAAGCAGTGTAGTTGGTATCTGACTGGTATGAAATAAAACTTTATTAGCAGCCAGAAACTTTAGAGCCAGCCCTCCCATCAGTCCCTACAGAAAACAGGAGCTTTTGAATGGCCATGAAGGACCACTTTAATTTTAAACTAAAATATGATGGGTTAGATGACTAAGATTTCAGTTATAATTTAAATAAAAACTAACCACAGATGATGGAGATGAGTTACACCAGCACTTCACAAATCACTCTCTTCAGACTTTTCCCTACGACGTTCCTGTGTTTTCTTGGTGGGGGAAGAGAGGAAAAGGCATGGGAAATAAGCTGGCTGTGTCAGCCATTTAACTGTGGTCCGAACCCTTGGTGTACTCCCCTCATGACAGCTCCATACTGGAACAACCCAAATGTATATCAATTTGTAAATGGGCGCAAAAGAAAAATTAAGTCTGACTATGCTGCTGGATCCTACTTCACCATAAAAAGGAATGAGACGCTGTCGCCTGGCTCTGTGTGAGGAGCTAATGTGCTAAGGCAGACACAGAAACCACGTATTCTATCATCCCACACTAATGGGAAAGGACAATATCTGGAGATGGAAATATTGGCACTTTCCTGGGGCTTAGGGCAGGAATAAGAACAATTGCATGAGGGTCAGACATGTGGTATGACAGGCAGTTTCTGAAATCGAGGCAGTGGCTGTGCAACTCTACAACTTTTCTAGCAATCTTTGAACTTTCTTGTTAAAATGGTGTGAGCATTATCCCCTCTGAAGCTATCTTTATTTATTTATCCCCTTTGGTGCTGGGGAAAGAACTCCACTGGCAAACTGATTGCTGTACAAACACAAGGATCTAAGCTTGCATCCCCAGCACCTTCATAAAATGTCACTTGTGGCAATGCCTGTAACTCTCAGGCTACGAGGTGGAGGCCAGGACATCAGATGCTTGCTGGCTAGTTAGTGGAGCCAAATGGGTGAGCTTCAGGTTCAGTAATAGATTCAGTCTCAAACACTCAGTGCAGAGCAACTGAGGAAGACACTGGATGTGATCTCTCTTTCACATACATGTGAGCCCACATGCATACACATGACCATGTATACAAATGCATTGTACACACAAGTGTTGACTGTCATCTTAGGAGGCCGGAGAAACGTCTCAGTAGGTAAAGTTCTTGCTGTGCAAACAGGAAGACCCAAGTCTTTTCCTCATGTAAAAAAAACTCAGATATAGTGGCACACACCTGTCGGTCCACTGCTGGGGAGACAGAGGCAGGAGCATCCCCAGGGCTTACTGGCCAGTCTAGCCAAATCAGCATTCTCCAGGTTCAGGGAGAGATCCTGTCTCACATGTAGCCTCCATATGCACATGTACACACATAAAGACACACAAACCTGGAGCCACCACACACACTGTCACATGTATGTGGGTGAGAGAGGCTCTTTCATTCTTTGATGAAAAGCCTGAGAGACTCTCTTCAAAATTCTTATAACCATCCTAAACTCTGAAATCTTGACTCTGCTTGAGATCATACACAACAATTCATTTTCATTCAAACACTCTGTCTCACCATTACGACTCTTCTCCTTGGAAAACCTTCTGTTTTGATACAGGGTTCTCGTGAGAACGACCCTCGCTAGCCTCAGTTTGAGAATATCCCATCCTCTGCCTCCCAAGTGTTGGGATTAGAGGTGTGCTTGGTTGCCTGGTAATCTCTTTCATTTCTGTGTAAGCAAGCATGAGTTCAAGAGTTTCAAAGCCATGTCTAGATTTCACAGTGCCCACGAGTATACAAGTCAGGCTCCAGGAAATACACAGGTAAAGGAGTAGAATAACAGTAAAGTGATAGAAGACTCCACTGCCTTGTGTCTTCATCTCAGCACCAGTATGTTTGTGACTGACCATTCTAGCTTGTGTTGTAGGATAGTTAGAAGCAACCTCTTCCTTAGCCTGTTTGGGAAGATTATAAGGTCCAAACATTAGCATGCCCCTCAACGTGGGATGAAATCAGTCCAGCTGAGAACCAGGAATAGGAATGGACAGATTCTGACCACCCACAAGCAATATGTGTGATATAGCTGGATAGGTATAACACTAGGCAAAAGGAGATACACATAGAAGAGTCTGCAAAGTTGAATTCTGTTTAGGAGAGCTCAAAACGGTCATGCTGATCAGGAAGGAGGCACCAGGGAGCTAGGAAGTACTGTATTTCCCCATGTGGATGCTGGTTATACAAGCATGCTCACTTCATGAAAATTTAGTGAACAGTATACTTAAAGTTTACACATGTTATTCATGCATATTATCTTTAAATAAAAAGTCATAAAATATGGGTCATTGGTGCTACAAAATCTGGGCATTTCAAGGTGATGCAGGAGGGACCTAACACCTTAACAGGGTGCCAATTCATCCTTTTTCGACCCACCATGGCTCCTACCGGTCTCTCCAAACTGTGGAACAGAAACTCCCTGTATTCCATCCATGAATGAAAGCTTGTTCTGGCCACACACTTCGTTAGCCAGGTGCCAAAGCCAAGACTGAGCCTCTAATTGCAGTTTTCAGTTCAGACTCACAAAGCACAGGCCTCGAATGGATTTGAGTGTGACACTGAGCGAGACAGAGGACAAACGCGGGAGACACACTCCAGTGAGAGAGAGCATAGTGGTGCCACTCCCCAAACCTGGGAGCCTAACAGAGGCCCTTTGGGGAGTGCCAAGGTGACCTGCTGACAGCTGCAGCTGATTGTGAGTAGTAAGAAGGGATCCTGCTCGCTCACTCACGCTCCTAACCTCAGTTGACCAATAACTTGCCCTTACAATAGTGGGCCAGATAGGAAAATGGAATTTGTGACAATAGTGACCTTTGATCCCATCTGCGTTAGAAAGGCAAGATCCAGGGCTAATCATCTAATCAATAACAAACAAGTGCACACCCCGTACAGCTCAGCTAAGGGCCTGAAAGCACAGAGTTCCTTTTAGCCTCTAAACCTCCCCCACATTTACAGATGTCTGTGTGCAAATGTGTCTGTTTACAAAGAGGAGATGGACAGATGACTGTCACAGCTTATGGTGTCTCCTCACATCCTGTGAATGGGGCTAACTGCCACTTACTCTGTCTTTTCAGGGTTCAGGTTCAGGCTGAGGTTGTATTGAGGGCTTCTCTCCTGAAATGAGTTCACTGTTTATGCAGGCACGTGAATGCCGTGTTCATCTTGCCTCCAGGGAGGCTGCAAACAAAGAAAGGACACATGTGTGGGTGATCACAGTGTTCGACAGGCCATGAGCAACAAAGCCTAGTGTTTCTGGCCCAGAAACCTCATGTTTTCTGCTAGCATCCATGAGACTATGGCAAGTTCATTGGAAAAGGGGTAAAAATCTCAGCTTCCTGCCTTATTCTTGCTGAGCTAATTGCTATCTGTAGACTGAGGAAAAGGGGGGGGAGTTTATGCCTTCAATTATATACCGACTGGTGACCCCATCAGTTTCCAAGGGGTAGTCCCAATCCAACGGTCTCAGAAATGGCCCTGGTTACACTAAATGGATCACAGAACAAAACCAAAAGCCATGAATCTGGGAAAGAGACAGGTAGGCAATCCAGATTGATAAAGGTAGGAGAAAGATAAGAGCTGGGTGGGGGGAGAGAGTCAGCTTACATTATAGACATGCAAAAAATCGTCATAACACAAACCTAGTTTTAAAATAATACTCTGAGACCTCTCAACATTCCTGACTGTATGTACACATAATCTTTATCCTTCTCTCTCCAATTTCATTATAAATACATTATACATAAAAGTTATTTACATGTATAAGTTTCTTTTTTCTTTTCTTTTTATGTTTGGTGACAGGGTTACTCTGCTTAACTCCTGACTATCTTGGAATTCACTCTGTAGACCAGGTTGGCTTCAGACTCATAGAGAGCCTCCTGCCTCTGCCTCCTGAGTGCAGGGATTAAAGGAGTGTGCCACCATTGCCTGGCCTAAGTTTCTTTTCTCTACAATTTTTTGTTTTCTTGGAAGAAATCTACAATACCACTCTCTTTGATGGAAATAATAATACAGTTGGTTTAATTCATATCTTTCTAGATATGTTATATGGATTTATAAACATATTTCTTTGTCCAAATTGTTACTTGAATGTAAGTATCATTTTACACTTTACTAAATAAAGTGCTTGGAGAGATGACAACATTATTATATTATCCCATTGAATCGCTTTTAATAATTGTAAATCAACTCATACCATGCATACATTGCCACAGTGACACAGTATATGGTACAATCTTCCTTTTCATTGACGTTTACCTTGTTGCCAACATTTTGTCATTATACATATATCATCAAATAATGACAACTGTAAGACAACTTACGTGCAAGGTCTTTATTAAAAAATGAGTGCTGGAATTTGAGTTGTTAGCTTAAAGAACACGCACACATTAATTGAAATTTTGACAAGCTTTGGCAAATCTCTGTGGAGGCTGCACTGAGACAACGCTCTACTTGGGCGTGCCCCAGTGATCCCCTCAAGGCCTCTTCTGTACAGCACACCAGCAAAAGCCTTTACTTTTGCCCACTGAGAAACAAAAAGCCAATCTCTTACTTTTAATTCATTTCTTATAATACACGAGACTGGGTATTTTTCGTATATTAGGAGCCACTTTTACTTTCTTTTCTAAAGTTTTTATTTTCCTTAATTTAAAAAAATTTGTACATCATTGTTTTTTTACCTTCGAGATGGGATTTTTGCAGTGTGGCCCAGGCTCACCCAACAAATTTGCTGTGACTGCCCTTTTCAGCCTCCTGAGTGGATGTGCGACATCACACAGGTTGTTTATATCCTTCCCACACTTTACGCGACAGCTTGCCTATTTAGGAAGCACTGACTTAAAGGGCTTTGGATATTTCTGGAAAAGAGCCCCTGTCTTCTATGAGCTGCATATTACTTCCCAAGATACATATCTTTTGATTTTGTTTTGAAACTTGACTATTTAGAACTCTTGTTTGGCACTCATCTATTTTTAAGCGCGTCAGAGTTCAGCTTGTGGGAGTCAGCTCTCTCCTTCCACCATGTGAGCCCCAGGGATAAAACCCAGGCTGTGAGGCTTGGCAGCCGGTGCCCTTACTCTGAGCCATCTCACCAGCTGCTAAAACATTTTCATATTAAAAACACGACACAGTGATGTGTCCGAGTGGACGGCTTCACCCTTCTGAGACTGTAGGCCCATTTTCTTCTCCGAGTACTGTGTTATTCTAGTGCTTGTTTTTTTTTTTTTTCTCCACTAGCACACTTTGCTTTTAAATCAATTCTCAAAATGCTTATCTTTATTTACAAGGCTAAGCATATCTTCAAAACAAAATTATTTCTCCAGCTCCACGGATGTGTTTTTTAACCTTCATCTTTCAGTTGTTACTGATCTTTGGCCTTAGAAACAGCATGGCTCTAAGTCCAATCCACAAATACACATACAGTAGAACCTTCTCTAGTGAATGTTGTGAACCTATGGAGACAACGGATAATCCTCTGGCAGTAACTTTATTTTTCTTGTAGTTACTGAAGACTGAACCTAGGGCTCATGACAGGTGAAGGCCTCCTCCACTGAGCTGTCTCCTCAGCCTTCCAGTAAAAGCTCTAAGAAAGAACTTTTACCATACAGCAATGTGGAATTATATTGCTTACAGCAAGGAATATGATCCAGACAAGACGGAACTTCCCAGAGGAGGCAATTTTCCTTGTTATTTGCATTGGGTCTACACAGGGCTGTGAAGAGGGTTGACACAGAATTGCCTTTCCTTTCTATCCAGCCCAGTTCCTATCCACCAAGCCATTTCATCTCTCATTTCTGATCCCAAGTATCCTGACATTTATTTTCCATTCAGAGAGTTATATAGGAAAATGAAAGAGAAAGCACAAATCTCAAATTTCATATACAGAGTTGTTTTTCAAAATAGTATAACTAAATTCACTTCAAAATAATATGAAAGGGAAAAGAGAGCAAAAGAAGGCTGTTGCCCCCCCCTCAAATGCAAATAATCAAGTCACCCGCTCACACTTCCTGTTTACTCAGTTAATATTATTTCCTTCTTGGGTCTCTGAAGGAGCTGAAGACTAGATAGCTATGGTTATAGTTCTCCTTGCTTACCTGATGCAGAAAGCAAGTTATGATAGAAACTAAATTAGGTAAAACACTTTGAACTCACAAAGATAGGCTAGATATGGAGTATTTTCTCTGAATTTGTCAAAGCAAATGGACTACACATTGTTGATGTACTTATTGCCTGTATATATTGTATATAGCTATTGTACTTACTAAGTACAATGTAAGTTTTTCTTATATTAGTTATAACCTTCTTTTTTATTTTAGACAAACAGGGGAAATATGGTGATATTTTATTTACGGTTTAATAAATAAATCTTGCCTAAAGATCAGAAGGGCAAAGCTAAGCCTCTAGAGGTCAGGCAGTGGTGGCACACACCTTCAATCCCAGGATTTGAGAGACAGGCAGATGGATCTCTGTGAGTTCAAGACTACCCTGGGCTACATAAGATCAATGCAGAAACAAATCCAGGAGGTGGTGGCTCACACCTTTGATCCCAGTACTAGGGAGCCATACACCTTTAATCCCAGTACTAGAGGGAATATAAAATGGGAGGAGAGAGAGGCTTAGTTTGCTTAGGATGCATCTTGGTAGAGGTAAGACTTCTCTAGAGGCTTGACTGCTTTGCTTTTCTGGTTTTCAGGTTGAACTCCAATATCTGTCTCCGGGTTTTTATTATTTGTGCAGCAATCATACAGAGCAGAAAACCCGCCAGTAAGAATTGATACAAGGGGCTGGAAAGACAGCACAGTGATTAAAAATGTTTGTTGTTCTTCCTGACGACCTGAGTTCAATTTCTGGCTCCGACCTGAAACTCCAGTTCCAAGGAATGATGCCTCTTCTGACCTCCATTGTCTTTCTTACATAATACATACTTACATAAATGAACATAAATATTTAAAAATTTTGTTATTAACTTGAATTAGCTAATCCGAGAAAGCCTAAACAACCACATCACATACCTGCCTTTTGGTTTATTCATGCACTGAGAGCCAATTAACCTTTAAGAAGATTACAGATATCTAAGATAACATATTAATTTTTAAACCTCATGGGATAAAGTTAACAACCATGATCAGTGAAAGCAATGCCAGGTATCTATTAGTTTGGACGAAAAGGTACAAAGATCATAAATTAATTGTATTCACCTCATCTGATTTCAGACGGTAGATATTAGGCATAAGTGAGTAATATTTCTGTCCTTGAGGTACTGACATATTTTTTCCTTAGGAATGCCAGAATTAGGCTAGCCCATAAAGGAAAGACAAGCTTGCCTCTGAAAAGTTCTTCCAGTTTGACAGATGTGCTAAGAGAATTCTTCTCGATTGATTCGCACCCTGACATGTAAGGGTCAATAGAGACATCTTACACATTATAAATAGTCACAGCCACTCGTTTATGCCACTCTTAATTGTCACAGAAGAACAGAGAAAATTTACAGAGAAAGACTCCAGGACAGCAGATGTGGAAAGAGTGAGTGCCTTTGGTCCTGGTAAGACAGAACAGGAAGGGCCGGCTTGGGGAAGTTTCAGCTGGGTGTTTGGTTTGACATCTTCTGTGAGGAATGTGGCTACTGCAGAGGTCTGCATCAGCCGGCAAATGGCCTGAGAGATTTGGGGAGAGGGAAAGAAGGTATTCTGAAGCCAAGAGAAGCCACTGGCTACTACCTAGTTGGGCCCTGGTATGTCATAGAGCTTCCCTTTTCCAGGAGGAATCAAGCCAGGCTGAACTGAGGAATTTCCTCATTAGCTTTTGAAGACTGTTGCTTTGCTCCAGCACAGACCAGTGCTGTCAGATGCCCTGGGATTGGGATCCAGAGTTGGTAGGACTGAGGAAGACAGGATATAAGCTCGGCTCTCATCCAGATCTCAGGAAGGTAAGAGACGCATTCAGATGAATAGTTACAAGAAGCACAGAAGCCATCAGGTAGATGCACTTTCTAACCCTGCCCATAACACATCACACGGCACAGACAGTTACATCCCCGGTTAAACCTTGGCTTCTTTGTACATGAATGATAAATACACTCGACTGAAAACAGCCGCACAACGACATGAAAGACCCCGGGTGACTGATCCACACTAGCGTTTGTATTTTTTACCAATTCCAAATCTAAGAAATACATGCATGGCTTATTTTGAAAACCCAAACAGAAAAACTTCTGTTTTTGCTTTCTATGCTGCCTATTTTCTACGTTTTTAATTTTTATCTGCTTGAGTCTTTGACAAATCCTGAAAGTGTTGCCTCCCCTGAATGAAGATGCGTAATATTGTGCTTGACATGATTTTCTTTTTGGAGTCAAAAAAAAAAAAAGAATGAACTCTTCCATGATGATTTAATTAATTTTAATTAATAAGCTATTTTATACAAAGGAGCAGAGCTGTCAGTAATGTTCATACAGACCAGAGTTCTTCTGTTTTTGCTTTTTTAAAAAATAATTTATTTTTATTTTAACTTTATTTTACATGCATTGGTGTGAAGGTGTCAGATCCCCTGGAATTGGAGTTACAGACTGATGTGGGAGGTCCTTCTGTCTGTGTTGCTTTTATTGGTTAATGAATAAAGAACTGCTTTGAGTCTATGGCAGGGAAGAACAGAACTAGGCAGAAAAAGCTAGGCTGAATGCTGGGAGAAAGGAGGGCAGAATTAGAGAGAAGCCATGGAGCCTCCAGACACAGATGCTGGGAACTTTAGCTGGTAAGCCACAGCCACATGGCCATACACAGATTAATAGAAATGGGTTAAATTCAGATGTAAGAGTTAGCCAATAAGAAGCTAGAGCTAATGGGCCAAGCAGTGATTTAATTAATACAGTTTCTGTGTGATTATTTTGGGGCTGAGTGGCCTGGCTGGGAACTAACTAGCTGCCGCCCTTCTCCTACATCAGACCCTTGTGAGCTGCCATGTGAGTGCTGGGAATTGAACCTGGGACCTTTGGAAGAGCAGCCAGTGCTGAGTCATCTCTCCAGCCCCACAGAAATACTTTTAATACAAACTATAATTCAGTGTTTAGTTTGTCACTGAAAATATTGAGCACTACAGGATACAGGCCAAGGGAATTGTGCTACAGGGGACAAAGGGATAATACTAAATAATTGCTCTCCGTAGCATCAAAACTGTGACTATGAGGGCAATCATGTGAATGAGGCCTTCAAAAGTGAGTAAGGGCGTGGAGAGGTGGCTTGGTGGTTAAGAGCACTGACTGCTCTTCTAGAGGACCTAGCACCCACATGATGGCTTGCAACCATCTGTAACTCGAGTTCTAGGGGATCCAATGCCCTCTTCTGACCTCCCCAGGCACTGCATGTGTGTGGTACACAGGCATATATGCAGGCAACACATCTATACATATAAAATAAAGTAATTTTTTAAAAAGTAAATAAAACTCTCCCTCATATGACCTATCATCACAAAGTTTATCAAGTGGAGCAAGAGTTTTTAAAATGCAGACCCAACTTTCAGGCCTTATCAGGGGGTTCTGGGAACCCCTGAAACTATGTATAAAGTATGTGCATGCCCACATGTTTGAGTGAACATTTGAGCAACCATTTCTCTTTCCTGAATCAGGAATCCCTTTGGGAGCTGGGAGTGGTGGCATGTGTCTGTGATCTAGCACTGGGAGGCAGGGACTGAGGCAGAAGAGTCTCTGGTTTGAAGCTAGTCTGAGAGATAAAATAAGACCCTCCCTCAGTAAAATAAAAAGCGAAAAATAAATATTTGTTATTCTAGGCCCCCTTCTCAGAAACAATAAGTTTCTAAGTGCATAAAGAACAAAGGATTGCAGCAAACAAAAACTGAATTCCAATTATCAAAGTATCTGATGTTCCAGCCTGGTAATAAATATACTTATTTATCAGCATTAAATGACAAGATCTAGCTGTCTATAGAAAGAAAGAGCTATAGCAACAGTCTTAACTTTGTAGTGATAAAGAGCTCAGCTCTGCTGCAGTATCTGCAATGGCAGCTAGTGATGTGATGTATACACAGCTATGGTTTCTATGGCAACTTGGTTATAAATACTATTAACATTGCTATAGTTTGTTATCTTTGCTTATAATGTGTTGAATTTCAAATATAGGCATAAAATGCGCTGTTCCCCTCTTAAGTTTGAAACTCTGAACTCTCTGCAGTCTAGTGAGGAACTTTGGACCTAGTCATGAGCCGTCTTGAAAAGCCTCCAAGAGGGTGGGGGACTCAGCTGGGAAGCCTTCGATGCTCAGAACTCCACATACTGTTCCACCCTGCAGATGGCTACAGCACCCTGGGCAAGTCCAAATAAGCATGGAAAGCAAGGGCCCTTGGACATAGGACAGCAATGGGAGGCTCTGTGGAGCTTTGCAACTAAAATCCAAATGCACTTCTAATTTATCTTGCACACATTTCGTGTTCTGTTTAGGAAAAGAAAAAACAAGCCGGGGCCTAAAATAAAGTGTCAATAAAGTTCACAAACACGAAACACGAAGTAAGCCACAAATTCAGTTCTGAGCAGCAGCCTGGCATCCATCTAGAAGCAAAACCCTGATAGTCACAGAATTCAGAAAAACAGTAACCTCTTCGTTAAGACAGACCCATCCCCATGGATCTTTATAGAAATATTTTATAAAATGGGCAAAGGTGCCTGTTACCAAGCCTAACAACTTGAGTTCGAGTCCCAGGACAGACTCCTTAGTGGAAGGAGTGAACTACCACATGTTGTTCTCTGACCTCCACACATGGCAAAGAACTGCATGCCCCCATAAACAAACAAACAAATAAATAAAAAGAGCTCTCTATCTATAATCCTATAGATCTTTCTAAAGAGAATGTTGTAATGAATGAACCTCAACAATACTAACATGATGAAACAGGAAAAAGTTTCACAAAATTTTTTTAAAACAGCATATATCTTTTTTTTTAAAAAAAAAAACAAGGACAATTAAAAAACAAAAACAAAAACAAAAACCAAGGGCAATGTAACAAGCCTTTCAGCAACTGATAAAGTGCAGCTCTCCAAAAGCAGCTGTCTCCAGCTGAGCACCAATGGCCAGTAGGCCTCATCATCAGAACTGAACACAGAACCCCCAGCGGCTCACGGCAGGAGGTGGCAGAGGACATCTGCTTTGAGAGCAGCTGTGACCATCATAAAATGAGCATCGCGTGGGCCGAGGAAGCTGCTTTAGAGACAGCAAAATTTCAATTTCTTACATGTTTCATATGCCATGAGTCAGGTAGGAAGTCCCCCTTTGATTTTTCCTTAAGCCTTCTAAAAATAAAGAAACAATACTTAGGTTACGAAAGGAAGCAAGGGACTGGGTTTGAGCCACATAAAAATAGGCATCATTAGGGGACTGGATTCCCGTGTTCAGAACAGTTTACAACACTGGGCTTTCGAAAGAAAACGAGGCCAGTTCCTAGTTCACTTCAGAATGAACTCAAGTACTGGTAAGAAGGGATCTTCATTATAAATGCCGTTCAGATATCTTCAGCTACTCTCTGCCCAGAGAGGACATGTAGGCTTGAAGTTTCCTCCACTATCTATCAGCTGGCCATTTGCTTTATCTTTTTATTTTACTGTCTTCATCTTTGACAAGTGATCTCGAGTGAACCCTTTATCGAGAGCTGCTGGGATAATTAGTAACTTGGCAAGCGTGATGAAATAAAGAATCATATATACCCAGAGGAACTCGGCACTAATACAAGGTGACAGTCACCCTTGTGGAAACACAATACACTTCGAATTGAAGCTCCTGAAATGTGTGACTCCCTCTGCACAGAGTTCAGTAGGGAGCACAGTGGCCCCAATACTCACCCTGCTGTTCTTTTGCCTTAGGCTGTGCTGTGTCACCTCTGTGTGTTTTCTTAAGTTTTTTTTTTTTTAATTGGCTCTGTTAATCGGGCTGTATATATGACACGGGATCCTTGACCCACACAAGATTAAAATTATTTGCTGAGCCAGGGAAATGCCAATGTAACCTTCAGCACATCCCAGAAGAGGCTCAGAGCTTGTTGGCCTTTGGGACCTTGTAACTCATGAATGCTCAACTGTGAGCTCTTACATAATGAACAAGGCAAGGTCTAGAGTTACGTGTAAGCAGCAGCAGTTAGTTCTAAGCACACTTACTCTTGAGTGCTTGCATTCATTCACTGGAACAATAAAGCCTTGTACTATTAAGGTGAAATGCTGGGTTTGAGTCCAAGGACTACCATTTCTAAACCCAGCCACAGGGCTGTATCTAAGCTAACGTTTATTGCCAATTAGTGACATTTGCTAAAATCCACATCTTCTAAAGTTTATACAACTTTCCAAATAGTCCCCGAGGAAAATAAGTTTCAATGTATGACCCCATCTTTTCAATTTCTTCGCTTCGTTAGTCTGCATCCACAAAGATAAAGTTAAAACGTGTTTAAATAACCAGATAGTATCCATTCTCACAATTATAAAATCTTTTACATCTATCCTATTAACTGGAAGGGTTGGGCTGGATGAAAACAGGGCAAATGAATCTAAGAAGGCCAACTACTCCACAGATTACAGTGAGGAGGAGCTGGGGCACTTTATGGAAAGGCCCTGTAGAAATGCTACTCCCTTCTCCCACTTAGCAAACTTCTTCAGATCTTCTGAAGACCGACAGTGCACCCTTCTGAATGCCCAAGCAGTTTATGTTCTCAATGAGAATTAATAGCACAAGGGATGTTCATAACACTCTGTTTCAACACTGCGGAAAAAAGAAGAAAGAATAGAGATGTGTATGGGGACCCACATTTCTTCATCTATTTAATGTGGCTGTACCAATAGAATACCTCCCTCTGGTAGACTCTTGTGTTCCATTGTGAAGTCGTGGATAGTGAAAGTCAGTGTTTACATGGTGACCACTATCCCTTTTATTTAAATAGGAGAATTCTTCTCCAGTAAAAACTCCAATTTACTCCCTGAAATATACTCAGCCACTTCCCTCCCCTACAACAAACTTGGACTCCGTGCTCTTCTACAGTGGACTTCAAGGAATGGTACCCAGACCTTCTTAACACCCAGCCTCACAACACTGATTCGATATTGACAAAACATTTCAACTTTCCTGTACTATGCTAGATGAAAATGATTTCTCCAATTTTTTTCCTGCAAGACTGACATTGGATGCCTCTTACAACCCCATGACTTCTAGTATAACTCTTCACCCATTCCCAGTGAAGTGGGGGAAAGAGCTGGTGGCTCGAACTCTTAAGCCTTGCATTCCAGTTGGGTCAAATTTTTGCTGTAAAAAAAAAATCCATTGGTGGTCTAGTTTCCAGTGTCCTTTTATCCTCCATAAAATATGCTTAGCTCACGTATTGCCAACTTTCATGGAAACAAACCATTCTGTCCATATTCATTGAATACTAGCAAAGTAGTAAGGCTAAGCCATAAAAATTATTATCTGTCCAAGGAAACTTTACTCACTTCTGTCCCCCTGAGAGCGGAGATGTGTCTGATAATGGGAACACAAAAAAGTGCCGAGGAATGCCTTCTAATTGAATTCATTATTGTCTTGAAATATCAGTGCTAGATAGCTGCCAAAATATTGTCCAAATGAGGCGGCAATATATCATGAGCCAGCTGGGCATGCTACTTGGCATCAAGCCTCACTCTCTCTGTGACATTAACAACTTAATTAGTGAGAAGCTAGAAAGCTTTTAGCCACTTGTGTCAGCTGAGTAAGCTCCCTCCGGACTGTTGGTCATACACTTGCTGGTGACTTGGTAAGGACTGAAAGAGCTAATGCGTAGGATGACCCAGTGTTGGTGCCAGGTAAATAAGTACTTAATAAATACTGGCTAAGAAAAAATAGACCACAGCAGAGGAGAATTTTGTCTTTGTCACAAAGCATGTTCTAAAAAGCTAAACTCCAGATAAGCATGCAGACTCCGTGGTTAGGACTTACTGTCCAGGTTTTATTTGCATGGCTCATTTAAACCCAGGGATGAGTATGAATGTTTTTCTTATTTTTCAGTAACCACACAAAACACTGTGGTAATAGAGACCCAATGGACTGAGAGTTGTAATTACTGATATAAATGAGGGGGAAAATACTCTGTGGGGACTTGGTGAACTAAGCAGATATACCCAGGGACTGCTGTCATCAACTTCCCGATGCCTCATGGACCTGGGAAACACCAGCTATGGAAGGTTGACCAGATGATGCTGATCTGAGGTTTGAATATGTAACTGAACCCAATCCAGCTTTTGCCTACTGTGATTTTATCTGTATTGCCCATGAGGCGATTCTCTCTCTCCCTCCACCCTTCCCCTCTTCTTCCTTCTCTGACAGGGTGCCAAGTATCCCAGACTGACCTCACCCTGAGGACGACCTTGATCTTTCCATCCTGCTACCTCTATCTCCTGAGAGCTGCAAGTACAAGCTTTTTAGCACCAAGCCCAGTTTTGTAGCACTGACTGGGGGGTTAACCCAGGTCTTCCAAAGGCTTAGCAAACACTCTGGCAACTAAATTTTACCACCATCCCTGATATCTTGATAGTCATTGGTTTGAGAGGGTTTAAGAAAGAGTGAATACACGTTTCTAAAGACAAACTGGCTGGAATACTTTGGAATTGTCAAACTACATCTTTCTAATACTGCTCTTTGGTCTGCATTTCTATCTCCAGAAGATTAGAACAAAGTGCTAACCTTGAGTTGGGAGTGTGGTCTGACTCACTCACTGGTAAGCCAACTAGGAGGTAATATTTATCTTATTTATAAAAAAATCATTTCTGGGTGACTAGAAGTCAAGACAAAGTTGTAGGGGAAGGTCAGGGCCGTTTTCAAAGGACATACGATAGAGAGAAAAGTGCTAGGTGCATGCTGTGTAGTCAAGATTGCAGCCAAACAGTGGTGTCACCAAACCGTCACCAGGGTGGCCATCCAGGACCTAACAAAGCTTCCGATTGCTGTGCATCAGCTGAATTACAAGGCATTGGGGGGGAGGTTCTTAATTTTCTGCAATATCTGTCTTCCTTGAACACACATGCACACACACACACAGAAGAGAGATAGCTTAAGGGTGTTTTTTGTTTTTGTTTGTTTGTTTTTTAGATCAGCCTGAGCAGATCAGTGAGCGCCTGTCTCAAAAAGTAAGAAAAGGGAGTTGCTGATAAATAGTTCAGTAGTGGAATTTTTGTTTCCTTACTTCTCATAAGGCATTGGATTCAACCCTCAGTATCACACATGTAAAAGTTGACTTAGTAGAAGAAAGGGTTAAATATATAAGGAAAGTCAGTTGAAAATTTTATTGCTTTTGATTCAAGGCCACTGTAAGACTCATGGGGTAGAAAGCTTATAGGACATAAAGATTGTGGGTGGGTAGGGTACAGGTGTCTCATTTAGAAAAAAAGAAAATGCTATGTTTAAAACAGACTTAGGCCATGAATGGGCTAAAATCTATAAATGAAGAATGAAGGGCT
>PVIU01004023.1:120020-133549 GCA_004026605.1 Ondatra zibethicus
GATGAGCACAGCTGTCCATGGAGCAGAAGGCCTTGGGTGCCACGGAGCTAGAGTCGCAGGTTGTCGTGAGCCACCTGATGTGTGTGCTGGGAACTGAAATTGGGTCTTCCGGAAGAGCAGCAAGTACTTCTAACAGCTGCGCCACTGCCTTTCTAGCCCCATCTAATGCCTTAAGTTGCTAGTTTTTTTGGAAACTGTGAAGGCATAAATGAATGTCCATACATTAACAGTGATTGAAGCAGGGTATAAACAGATAAGGCAAGTGAGGGCATAATTTAAAAAGAATCTACTAGATACAGGTTAAAGAAAAGTAACTATAGTGTAGTGTGGTTATGCTGTATGTAGTTGCTTGGTTGATCAAAAACTGTGTGTGTGTGTGTGTGTGTGTGTGTGTGTGTGTGTATGACAGGTTCTCACTGTGTAACCCTGGCTGGGTTGGAATTAGCTTGAATTGGCCTTGAACTCACAGTGATCCACCTGCCTCTGCCTCCAGAGTGCTGGGATTTAAAAGTGTGCACCACCACCCCTGGCAAATTTGAAATATTAATAATGAAACATGTAAAGCAGATATTAACTAGTTAGTTACAGCTAATGTTAATCCATCATAGACATGAACGTTATGAACGAAACAGCATTTTATAGAACACATTTAGACAGCTGTTTTAGGAACATTTTTATAGCAGACCACGCTCTTTTTTATTACCAACGTTAATATTTGTGCTAGACAAACTGAGTTTGCTGGGCTTAGACCGTAGCTGTATTTTCACAATACTGGTTACTGGAAACCAACCTCAGCAGTAAACTTACAACAGAGGAAGAGTCGCCGCAGCCACCAGGACACACGACATACACCAGGCATCATCAGGGCCTAGTTACATATCTTGTACTTTTGCACAGCAAAAGAAAAGAAACTGTTACATTAGGTAGAAAATGTTATATTAGGTACCTACTTATCCTAAATTGAGGGAGGTAGTGGTTATGAAGCAGGATTGTGAAGGAAGAGCAAGTTTGCAACAAACCCTAGGCTTATGACAAACCAGCGAGCCTTCTGGGCAGGTTTTGTATTCTTTATTATAACAGGCAAGGGGCAGCTTGGAGGATGAAGTGAGTCAGGAAAGGAGTGGCTTAGAGGACAGGGAGACCATCGGAGCGTCGGGGATACAGAAGGGCGAGGGCATTGCTGTGTTTCTGATCTCACAGGGAAGAGTCCTAGGTGAACCTCAGCAGTTCCCGCTGCTCCTCAAAGTTCCAGCCCGGCCACAACAGAGCAGAAACTACCACCCGCACTCCCGAGCCTAGTGTGGAAATGTCAAGGAACTGCTCCATCTGGTTTTCCCAGAGTCCTAGGGCTGCACTGGAACAGCACAGTGATGTTACAGGCTGGGAGAGGAGAGGTGTTTGAAACTGCAGCGACCTTTCTCACATGAGAACCAGACCGACACGGAGGGTATGTCAGGGAATGCACGTTTCTAAGGCTACCAGGACTAGATGGGCAAAAGATAATTCAGTTTCCTATTTCTGACTCTTAGCTGATTCAAGTTCTCTTGATCACGGAATACTCCCTTTTAAGAATGGCTTGGAGGGGAGGGGGATGCTGAGGAGATGGCTCCTTGGTTAAGAGTCCTTGAGGGTCTTACAGAGAGGACCAGAATTTGGTTCTCAACACTCGCATCATGAAGCTCGCAACTGCCTGTAACTCTAGTTCCAGGCTCTGACACGCTTTTCTGGACTGCACATACATGTGGCATATACTCACACAGGGACACACACATACACAGAAATGAAAATAAAATAAACCGTTTGCTTGTTTTAAGACTGATTCAGGTTTGGTCAGACACATGCTGGGCATGAAATGTTAGTGAAAACAGGAGCCGAGAAGAGGCAGGGCTGTTTTGCTTCCAGCAGTGATGAGTTAGCTGTTTCAAACCAGGGACAAAGGGCTGAGGTGCCTACTTAACCTACCAAAGCTGATGCTGCCTTGCCAGGTTCTCTGAGCATCCCTCAGTCCCTACCTGTTACAGGGCCCTCCTGGCTGACAGTATCCCCCCCTCCCCTGAACTCTCCAGCCCAGGGGCCTGGGCTGCTCTTCCCTAAGTAATCCAACCATTCTGGTTACCCACTCTTTTTGTACCTTTGGGCCTCCTGAATGTTGCACCTGGCTCCCCTCTCTCTCCTTTCTCTTCCCCTGCCCGTATCCCCACATGGCACAGTTTAGTCTGGTCGTGTCCACTCCGGACCCTCCCAAATGTTCCTTCCTCTGACTACACCCTCCTGGATATCTGCCTTAAATCTTCTCCTCCACCATACCTAGGAGCAGCCATGTTCCTTCTCCTCCACCATACCTAGGAGCAGCCATGTTCCCTGCATGTTTCCTTCCCTTTTTATTAATTTTTTTATCCATTATCCTTCTACAGATAGCAGCTAAAAACATTTGTTCTAGTATAAAACAGTCTAATTAAAAACAGAATAAAACTATGGAATGGAAAGAAGCTACCAGGCTGAAATCTGGAACAAAATAGGAGCCCAAAGAGCAAGATTGTGTGCTCTTTTCCCCTTATGGTGCATATTTGCTGGCAGGAACATATGTGCACTGATTGCAGCAGCCCCATTAGTAGAAATAGAACAGAAATCAGTGTGGGGCACACACACAAGACCCTTTTCCTATTATTCAGGGCTTCTCCGAGTTGTGCCCTGAGAATAAGGGTGAACCAGAACAAGGCCACCTTCTAGCCCTCCGAGGACAGTAACTCTGGGGTATGAAGGGCATGTTAGGGCGGGTGGAACTTCGTGAAAAGGCAGCCTCCACAAGGTAGGTCTCAGGTATACACTCAAATTCGTACCACTTGGGTGGTGTTTAAAAAGAACGAGGTTATGTTCTAATGATCACAGACGAGGAGCGAAGCCAGTATCAAAAGCAAGTCAATCCTGATAAAGGCCACACAGCCTCAAAGAATTCCAGGAAATAATTTTTGGGGCAATAATGACAAATTCCTAGTAATAAAATAAGCAAACACAAGAACAAAAAAGGGTCAATATCAAATGTACTAAAAACACACATTTTCAGTGGCGGCACTGATGAATTTTGTAGCTATGAGTTCAGCCATTCGTTCTACATGTCTTGGGCACTTCCTCCGGGCCAGGCAGCGCGGCGGGTTCTGAACACACAAGCTGTTTCAGCTGCCACATGAACAGATTGCTTCAGCACTGAAGGTCTGCTGACCTGCCATCCCACTGAAGCTTATTTACTTTGTTTTCTGAGGTCTCTAAAGAGTTCCAAACACAGTCTAATGAGTACCCTTACCATTTAGTGGCAGATTTCGAAATAAACAGAGTTCTCTTAGGACTGAAGTTGACATCACTGATTCCTTTCTCAGCATCTCATTCCCTGTAGGTTCCATGGTTGAGCTAAGCCTAATTATTCTTGAAGAAAACCACAGAACCATGTGTCTTAGCAGGAAGATGACAAAAGACAAAGATAGCTATCTCAGAGACAAAAGCCTCAAGGGTAAATATCTCTAACTTTGTGAAGGTCCAAACAGGTGACCCATTATTGGGAATCATAGCATGAATGGGAAAACATTGATTTTTTTAAGGTACACCTGGAACTAGGCAAAGGCATAGGAAGGGTGGAGGGAAGTTAGACCAATATTTAGTCACACGTGGACTGCTAGTCTTCACCAGCGTGCTAGCCAAAATATCAGTAGTACAACATTTGGGTTACTGACGTGTGTTTGTCTACCCAGGTCTTCGCAGTAAGTATTCAAACTGTCACCTCCATAATTCTGCGTTTGTTTTCTCTTATTAAACATCCGAGTGGTTGTCATTTACTCAACCCCCAGTAGCCCATGCTTTCTTCGTTATGCCAAACCACAACAGTACAGTGCAATAAACGTAAAGATAGGAGTGAGCCAGGAAGGTGGCACAGGCCTGTAATCCCAGCATTCAGTAAGAGGAGTTGAGAGGACTGTGAGGTTGAGACCAGCCTGGGCTACTCAATAAGATGGTCTCTCAAATGGAAAGAAAATTAAGTCACTTTTATCCCATTTTACACATGAGAGACAATAGGCGAGAAGGTGACTTCCTGAAGCAGGTGCCGAGGAGCATATTAGCTTTACTGGTTCAACAGACCTGAAGTTAAATAGTGCTCTGGCCACGTTTCTCCTCTCCTGGAGGCTCAGTAACTTTCCAGGGTGAGGGATGCTGCGGGGACGAGAGGAAGCCTAGCGCATTGGAGCTCACAGCTCTACCAAGGACCGGCTATTCCCTCCACCCAGAGATGCTTCATCTACACATTCATGTCTTGACTGGGACGATGTCTTCAACTGGTTTTAAAAGTAGCTACTTCTAAGAAAGCAAAGCACCACGTATAAGAATAATGAAAATTAGATCATTGCTGGAGCTGCAGAGACCCCTCACGGTTTTATCACTCCTTCCAGGCAATCCCAACACTGGCTTGCTTCACCCTTTAGAAAACAACCTCCCACTAAGTACTAACCAGGCCCGACCCTGCTTAGCTTCCGAGATCAGATCAGTCGTAATTTTTAGTTGACTGTCTCCAGAGCATCATAATATAATCTGTGAGTCTTGAAAAATGCCAGCCCAGGAGGTAGTGCAAGAAGTCTCTACCCTGGCTTGGCCTTCCTTTCTTCACTGACATCTCAGACAGCCTGCATTTCCTTTCCCAGGTGTTTATCTGTGTATATAGGGGAGAGGGCTGGAAGTTAGTCAGGATGAGAGTTAAGTCAAGGGCGGAAGAGAAATGTGACTGACAGCTGTTTCTTTGTTCTCCATGGTAAAGATGGTTAACACAGAAGGGATGCACTACTTTTCTTTATTAAAAGTTTGATTTTTTTTTCTAGAGCTTGTTGGAGGAGGTGGCTTGTTGGTTCCTGGCTGCCCAGCTAGCTTAGACCTGAAATAATCACATAGAAACTATATTAATTAAATCACTGCTGGGCCCGTTACCTCTAAGTTTTTATTAGCTAACTCTTACATTAATTTGACCCATTTCTATTAATCTGTGTATGGCCACGTTGCTGTGGCTTACCAGCTAAAGTTCCCATCATCTGTCTCTGGCAGCTCCATGGCTTCTCTATAACTCTGCCTTCCTCTTCCCATGCTATAGGCCAAGACACTTTCTTTATTCATTAACCAATAAAAGCAACACATAGACAGAAGGACCTCCCACACCAAGAGCTGATGAATCATCTCCATGCACTCTTTCATTTAGTTATTACCATTTACTGGTCCTAGAATGTTATAATATGGAAGACTATATTTACTTAATAAATCAACAGAAACCTTGAGGAAAAGAAATTTTGTTGTTGACAAAAATTTACCAATGCAATATTCAGGTTACTTTGCTACAACCTTACTAGTATCAGTCCACATCTTCCACCCAGGTTTCCACACTCATTAGACACACAGAAAGGGGTCCCACAAGCATCCAAAGTTATTGAGGTAACTGCTATATGAACAGACTCTTCTCTTCTGACCAGGCAGAGAGCAACATAAATGTCTCTTCAAATCCATGTAGGAAAGCCCTTACTAGGCTGCCTCCTGAGATGGCAAGACTTGCTTCTTGAGTAACTGATGAGTTCAGAGGTCACATGTTTAGAAAGGTTTGTTTTGTTCTGTAAGGTGTCCAAACTCAGTTTGAGTTAACACTGACAGTTTCACCTGCACTCACAACCAGCAAAAGTCCTGGGCCTTTTGGGAACTTGGGATGGCTGTTGGAAAATAATTGTTAGGCTAGGGAAAAGTTGGGAAGTTCTTCTTCAGTTAGGCCTTATGGTATTAAATGATCACTGCCTCAGAATGAAGAAGAAAGAAGAGGAAGAAGAAGGAGCAGGAAGAAGAAAAAGAATAAGAAAAAGGGAGAAGGGAGAGGAAGAGCAGGAGAAGGAGGAAGAAGAAAAACAAGAAGAAAAAGAAGAAGAAGAACAACAACACAACAGAAAATAAAGTAAAAGTTTCATATTGTGTAAACTCAAAAACCAAGCACTGGTTCTCAAATTCCTCACTGGAAACTGGAGCCTCAGGGATGGAGCTTTTAGGCCCTGCCTTAGTCTGTACTTCACAGACTCTCTCTAACTGGAGGCATGAAAATGAGAGTTTACTTTCTGACTGATGACTGACAAAATCCCTCCTAGGCACTGGAAGCTCTTGAAGCAGGTGAGGAGGTGAGACTAAATGTCACCAACATAAAAAAAAAAAAAGACTGTTATGGCAGAAAATACCACTCGCCACCTAACAGAATTTGACCAAGTGATGCAGAAGGACAAGCAATAGTCATAAAGCTCATGACTATCACGCAGTACTGAGGGTCCCTCTACTTTGAAATTACCTATCAGAGGCAACTGAACTCCCAAATGCTGCCCCATCACACAGTGATGCCACCTTCCTCCTGGGCACTTCCACTGGTCCAGTGTGACACCCCCCCTCCCCACCTCAGCCCAGGACGCAGGGCGCCCATATTTTCCAGTAGTCACACCTCCAGTTCCTGACCGACTCCTCCACTCTCCTTTCCTTTTCACTTCTCCAGCCATCAAAGTACGCTAATGAGTAGCATACAATGACATTTATTGAACACCTACTACATGCCAAGTCTATGTTTACTCGCCGCCACAGTCATTGGAGGCAAGCAATGTGGCCGTTAGAGGCCAGTGTTGAACAGCCGGCTAGCTAGCTGGGTGGGATTTTATTTAAGGCCTGTAGACCACATCTGAGGGATCCGAATTCTGTCTGTAAGGTTCCTTCTAACTCAGAGCCTGTGATTACTACTGCTTTTCCTCCACTTTTACTGGGCTATAGTGTCACTTTTAAGAAGGCAAAATTTACAAGAGACAGACAGGGTTGTTACGGGGAAAGCATCTTAAATATACCCTCATCTTTCCCATGAAAAGGGGAACTGCCCAGATTCGCTGTGGAGAAAACTGCAGCCTCTGGAAACCCTCCCCCTTATCGTACTTATCAAACGGAGCTCTCCCCTCTCCCCAGCCCCCCGTCCGACCGCGTGCCAATAGGGTTAAAGCCTGCCGGTATGGAAATGCAATTTCCTCCAGTTAGCCTAGATAATTGCAGTTCTGTGAAAGTCTATCATTAGTCCACTCCAAGAAGGGTCCCAAGTTAGAAGAACCCCGGTGGCTGTCGCTGACGTGTGGTCAGCGAGCAGACCTGGCAGAAGCTCAGCCCACCACCCACTCTGCGCGCGCGGAGGTCCTGGCGAAGACGGGGCAGCGGGACGCGGACTGGAGGAAGAAGGGACTTTCCTATCTGGTCCTGTTTTCTGGTTGGGACCCACTTCACAAGCTCAGGAGGACTCCAGCCCGTAGGACACCCCCCCACCCCCGGGAATGGAGGTTCCCAGAGGCACCGGGCAGCGAGGGGCTCCCCGAACGTGGCCCGCAGAGGGGAACGTGGACTTAGCCCCACGTCCCTGCATGTCACCGAGCACCCGTGTCTTCCCTCCCGGCTCTGAGTCCCGCGTCCGAGCCTCCTAGGGAGGGCGGGACCCACTGCGGGTCGGCAGGGTGGGAGGGGACGGCCAGGCAGGCGGCTGGCAGCCTACCGTCTTCTGCTTCTTGACCCCCGACATGCTGTGGCTGTGGCGGAGCCCGGATCCAGGGCTCAGGGACGCGGATGGCGGAGGTGGCTGCCGGGCTCCAGGGAAGGAGGTATAAAAAGGCTCCTCAGACACGTCGCACTTCCCTTGACCGGCCCCCTTCTCCTACTCCTCCTCCCGCCGCGCTCCTCTCCGCCCCGTCGGCTCCGCCAGCAGCGCCCAGCCCCGGGGACCCGGCAGCCGCCAGGGCGGGGTTCCCCCGCTGGCATCCTGCCAGCTCAGGTCTAGGACAAGCTCTGGACCCAGGAGCATCCTTCGCAGCTCACTCCATCTCGCATCCTACAAGAATCCCCGGGACCCTAGAGTGTACTGAGTCAAGGGCGAGCACATTTGAGGCCACCAGGCTTGCTGCTGTGGACCTCAGAGGATCAGAGCCTATGCTGTACGTAATTAAATCTTATGGATGCTTACTCTCCACTCCCGTGAACCCTGCCTTTTTCCTCGTGTGCCACCATCGTGGCCTGGCTTCAGGCAGCTGTCCTTCTCTCCGTTTGGCAAATGAGGTCAGTGAGATATTTAGGGTTTCCCCAGATTATATTTCAAGAGAGGGGATTCAAACCTGGCCTGTTAGTGCAAAGTGTGACCCCCCCACCCACCCCAGCATCATTACAGAAAAAAAAAAAAAGAAAGAAAGCCTCAAGTTCGTGAATTAACTGCACTTTGCCCCTGGCATCGTGCTCAGGGGTCCTGTCCAGCCCACGGTGGCACAGACTGATCAGAGGACTTGCTGTTACGTGTCACCAAATGGCAAGTCTGCAGGGCCAGACCAGGAGTCTGGACAATGGGAGACCTGACACCGTTGCTGTTCATTCCAATCTTTTCCCTACAATGGTGCTCTTCTGTCTGTGGGATGGGCCCAAAGGAGGAAGCCATGCCAGTTGAGGAGGATTATGGTTTTTAAGTTTTGTTAGATGTCACTCTCTGGAAGGACCCAGGTGTCAGGGACAAGTAATGCGGAGAGAAGCTATGTTGACCAGCACCTTTGGGGGCAGTCACTGGGTTTCCAGTACCCTGGCTCCCTGCCTGAGGACATGGGAAGGCCTACAGAACGGCTACCTCAAGGGATCCAAGAAGGCCCACAAAGTCCCTGCCTCTCCAACCCCTGTGAAAGAACTGGAGAACTTTCCTCCAGAGGTGAGGGATGGAATTTTTCTTTCATACCCAATTTACTCCTAAAAGATGGTCAATTTTCTTTATACCTGAAGAGTTATTTACTGGTGTCCCTTCTGCAAGGGAAAATTCCAAAGAAAAATAAATCAAGAGTCATTCTTTGAAAGGCAGCCTGCATGTTTGTAGTCTAGAGGGGTTGGCCTACTTATTTTCTTTCATTTTGAGGAAATTGCAAGCATCCTGTCAGTGCACAGCTAGGGGACAATCACTGGGCTTGAGTTTCTCAAGCTAGCAGATATTAATTTATTTTATATGAGGCTTAAACAGCAACATCCTGCTGGTATTCCATCAGGGAAAATCCTTTTATATCAGATTCAACCATATCTTGGATCTTGTTAGTCTTGCCCTAAGAAGGTTCATAAAGTACAGACTGAGAAATCATGCAATTTGCGTGACCGTTGTGTTCTTTTCTATCTCACAATGAAAAATTCTGTGTTCTTCAAACACAGGTGGAAGGTGAGGGTAAATCCTGAAGGCTGCTTCCTGGAAGGGAAATCTTTGTTGTCTTAGATGTAGGAGAAATTCTGAGATCGTTCACCTAATTTTTCTGTCTTCGGCAGTGTCCGTCAGATGCTCAGAAAAAGGAAATAATAGGGATTGTGATCCCTCGTTAGGAGTAAGATTGAGACTTACTCCAGGCCTCCCCTAAATGATCTGACACCTGAATCACTAAGATGTCTAGGGCAACTATTTTGACACCCCACGACAACCCAAGTTTCGCCTGGACGAGTCAACTAATTTTCAAGTACTGCTTTTGAACATATATTTTGTTAATCTTCTAAAGGTGTCATATTGGACGTCTCAGCTCCCTTGGATTCAAGGCAGGTGGTTACGACCCTTTAACACCATCGATTACTGGTTTAGTCAGAATTCAGCACAGCGGCTTTAAACACACACACACACACACACACACACACACACACACACACACACACACACACACACACACTAAAAACTTACTCTCCTAAGTCTGTCTTCTTCAAGACAAAGCCCTGGAGTCCTTTCCATCTCATTACCTTGCCGAAGCTTAAGTTACACTCAGGGCTCTGTGTCCAGGGGAAGGGAGAGACTCACTGTGGGCAGGGGAAGGGTTACATCCAATCATCTGGCAGATGAACACCCTCTTCCCAGCTCTGATGCTGACATCTTCTCCAAGGCTGTGTTCATCACCGTGGGCCATGTGGGACTGATCTACAGTTCTCTGTACCACTCACGACATTCACACAAGGGCCCAGTTTTGCCCATTTTCTTTTCTTTCTAGAAACTGTTGAGGCTTGAGTAACCTAAAAAGGGAAGGCTGGCTTTTTTTTTTTTTTTTTTAGCAAAGTTGGAATCAGTCAATTCCTCCAAACCACCAGGGGAAACGCAAAGAATTCCAGTTGGTGAGTATTTATGTCACAGGCTCCCCAGCATATCTTAGGGGTGCTCAACATATTTTACTCAAGGATCTAACAAGAAGGCACCACCCATGCATGGTCATGACAAAAGAATTCAACCGCGTTGCCCCCTAGTGGCTGTAATGCATAAGTGTTCGTGGAAAAACTGAATTGCTGAAACTCCTTATACAAATGTAGCTAGCATTCTATTCAGAAAGAAGTCCTTCCTGTGGCTTCTGAACAGGCTTCCCAGAAACAGGCAACAGTCAGGCAAGAAGACACTTATAATCCATTAGGAGAGATGAATTCTCTCTAATCTGGTCATTTCAACTAATACATGTCTGCAACAGGTTAAAAAAATGATAAAGGCATGCCTTATCTGGTTTACTATGACTTAAAGCACAAACATGTCAAAAACACTTTGAAGGGCTATGGGCTTCTCTCATGGTGTGGGGTCTGCTGATGGGCATTCACAGCCTACCCCATTAGATATTTACAGTAATTTCCCATTTGGAGTTTTATTAACTGGGGCTTATAATTATGAGCACTTGGGCCTGAAAACATGGACCTGCAGGTGACCCCAGCTCCAGGCGATCTGACGTCCTCTTCTCACCTCATTGGGCAGCCCCCACCACAGACACATAAGTAAAACAATGCTAACAGTGCTAATCATAATACTAGTAAAAGTCCTTTTACAAATTAAGAGCATTTAAAAATCCATCTGTGAGGCAACAATAATCTTGTTTTCCTTCAAGAGGCAGCAACATGTCTTCACCCTGTATTTGTCTGTTGTCTGGCCTAAGGCTGATTCTCTGGGAATGCAAAGAAGGGGCAGTGGAAACTGGTTGTCAGGGTTCCTTTGGGGGGGGAGACTGAAAATGACCTGGGACTTTAAAAACTGGTAGGGCTGTGTGAGCCCTCCCTTCTCCAAAGTGGGTGGTATGGAAATCTAAAAAATTACAGTCAGAGAGACTCGTGAAATCATATGGTGTGTGCAGCAGATTACCCAGATCTGTGCTGCTGATTTTAGAAGACGAAACAGAAGAAGAGAGAAGGTCAGAATAGAGAGCATACTGTTCCGATCAGGCAGAGACAAGAATGTGTGTGTTCCTCATCATGCCTGTCATGATGAGAGTGTTAGCTGTGCGGTAGTCTTTGGTGGGACTGGGGGGACACTTGTGAGGTTCTAGGAGGAGAATCAGATATCTAAGGCATCCAAAGTCTGGTGAGACAAGTGTGTGTTCAAGGAAATGTGTTTTCTCTTCTTCTCGCTCTGTGTGCATGTGATGTATGCATGTATGTTTCATGTACACTGAGGATCACGGTTGATATGGAGAATCTTTCTCAATTGCTCTTCCACCTTATTCTTTAAATTATGATCTCCAGCCAGACTTAGAACTCACCAATTCACCTAGCCTTGATAATTAGCTTGCTCTGGGAATCCATTCCTGCACACCAACATTGGAATTACAGGTAGACCACCATGCCCACCCATTGTTTCCCTGGATCTCAAGGGAATCTGAACTCTGGGCCTCTTACATTTTAATTGCTGAGTCATTTCCCCAACTCCTAGGAAAATGTCTTAAGAACTCGGCTAGTTGGGCCTTGTGCCACAGGCTTGTAATTCTAGCTACTTGAGAGGCCAAAGCAGGAAGATGGAAAGTTTAAAGCCCACCTGGCTATAGAGAAACATGAACCAGAATAAATGGATATCTGGAGGGACAGCCGTAGTACAAGAGCAAAAATCAAACGCGAGGGCAGTGGCTGCAGACTTTGAAAACATTCATATTTGAGCCGAGTTCTCAAGGGTAAAAGGAGGCTGGAAGAGGGGTGGCGTCCACCTCCTGACTGACAGCTGAGGCTGCTTTGGGCTGTGCAATGTGCTCATTTTCTGTCCTCATGTTCCTGGGTCTGCTTTCTGAAGAAACCCAGTCTGTCACTAAAGGTTCAGTCCAGTCTACAGAGAAAAACTAGATGTGGAACATTAATAGCTGACCTGGCCACTCAACAGCTGCCTCGCAGGGAAAACTGTATATATAACCCAGGCGAAACGAATGCTCTGCTCCCATGTCTCAGGTGGAATCCAGCCCAAAGGTATTGTGTAGTCTTTGTATTAATTTATAGAGATGGCTGAGTGGGTAAAGGCAATTAAGGAAAAGTCCTTTGGCCAGAGTTCAATCCCCAGAACCCGTATGGTGGAAGATAGAACCAACTACTCCAAGTCGTCCTTTGACCTCTACATGTAATCAGTATTGAGGGCAGGCACGCTTCAGTGGGCATGTGCTCTCTCTCTCTCTCTCTCTCTCTCTCTCTCTCTCTCTCTCTCTCTCTCACTCACACACATACACACACACCTCCCCCACCCCCGTCTTTTCGGGACAGGGCTTCTCTGAGTAGCCTTGGCTGTCCTGGAACTTGCTCTGTAGACCAGGCTGGACTCAAACTCACAGAGATCATCCTGCCTTAGCCCCCTGAGCGCTGGGATTAAAGGTGTGTGCCATGACGTGAAAGTAGAATGGTTATTAGGAAAGGAGAGGACCAATGAGGGGGTTATGAATGGGGGAATATGAACAAGGCACACTGGTCAGGTTTATTCCTAGGACTATAATATACTGGTCATTGTGGTTGCCTGAGGAGCTTAAAACAAAGAACCCAAACATCCCTGTTGCTTAGACTTTGCCTTCCCCCAGGTCGACAGCTGTCTGGGTGGAGAGCCTGCTGCATCCCGGGATGGTTCTGCAGTGCAGCCATCTGGGAACCACAAAGGTTCTCTGCTGGTTCTCCAACTGTAGTGTGGACAGAAATCCCCTAGAGTGCTCACAAAAGTTCGCATTCCTCACTCTCACCCAGGCATTCCTCGGCAAGGTCATTTAGCTCTAATTATCGTGGAGGCCTTGTTCATTAGCCTGGGTTCTCTTCCTCCAAAGGCTTTGTTTAGTCTGCCTTCTCAGAGACCTTTTTTTTTTTTTAATATACATTATTTTATTACAAATTTTAAAAAAAAACAAGAGAAAATGCAACATCCTAAAAAAAATTTACTGGTAATACAAATTCCTATGTATGTTTGCTGTGCTACCATAAGAAATTAAAGAAACCATTAAATATTTAGGAACATTCAACATCAAAAGCTTTAAATCTAACTGTATGTTGTAGCCCCCCAAAAAGCTACAAACTCCTTTTTTAAAAAAGTATTTTCTCTACAAAGAATCTCATCAGCTATACAAAAATCTGTACAGTTTTTATACTGAAGCTAATGTTGAGCTGCACTTGAATTTCACATTCTTAGCAAAATAATTGCCTGAGCACATACACTCCACACATTTTAGGACAGCCATTTATTCTTCATCCTCATCATCTTC
>PVIU01004024.1:0-75134 GCA_004026605.1 Ondatra zibethicus
CCCTGCTCCCCTACCTCCCACCTCTATCCCCGCCCCTGGCTTCCAACTTTTGCTTGATGATCCTGTTTGCTTCCAACTTCCAGGAGGTTCTGTGTATGCTTTCTTTGGGTTCACCTAGTTATTCGGCTTCTCTGGGCTTGTGAGCTAAGTGCTTAGTGACCTTTATTTTATAGCTAGGGTCCACTAATGAGTGAGTACACACCATAATCATCTTTCTGGGTTTGGGTTACCTCACTCAGGATAGCGTTTTCTATTTCCATCCATTTCCATGCAAACTTCAAGATGTCCTTGTTTTTTACCGCTGAGTAGTATTCTAATGAGTATATAATCCACACTTTCTTGATCCATTCTTCCATTGAGGGATGTGACACTCTTGTACTGTTATGATGCATATAAGCTACACTAGGAAACTTCTGGCTGACACTTGAATTTTGCTAATAAGAAAAAGCAGTATATCTTGGTTTAATCTTTTTGTTTTTCACTGATTCAACACAGATGTGCAAAAATATTTTAAATGCACTTAAAATAATCATCAGATATAAGGCTGTAGAGAATCAGTCTGGTATCTTTTCCCAAGGTGACTACCATTCTTCTGTCTAAAATGCTAGTTATTTTTGCTTATTTTTAAGGTTTTAAAGATTGAGTTAAATGTGCATTCTTTTGTTTTGTGATGTGTGTGTTGTATTTATGTTATTTTAAGCCTATGACATGAACACACCTGATGTGTGAGCTTCCTGGCCAAAGGAATATCTGGACCATATTTTGCCCATTTCTCTGAGTCTTGTGTAGTGCAGTGTTTACTCTTGGGGGTGCACCACCACCCGGCTCCCAAATAAATCACACACAGGCTTATTCTTACATAGGAACGCCTGGCCTTACCTTGACTTGTTTCTTGCCCACTTTTCTTAAATTATCCTGACTACTTTTTGCCTCTGGACTTTTTCCTTTTCTTACTTCTGTATATCTTTTATTCTTACTCCGTGGGTGGCTGGCCCTTGACATCTTCCTCCCTTGTTCTCTCTTTGCTCTTCCCCATCCTTGTTTCACCTTCTATTTATACTCTCTACCTGTCAGCCCCACCTATCCTTGCTCTTGCCTCCCTATTGGCCATTCAGCTCCTTATTAGGACTATCAGATGGTTTAGACAGGCAAGGAATCACAGCTTCACTGAGTTAAACAAATGCAGCATAAACAAAAGTAATACATCTTTACATCATTAAACAAATTTTCCATAGCATAAACAAAAGTAACACACCTTAAAATAATATTCCCCAACAGTCTTAGTCATCTTCTACAGTTGTGTAGGATTTCTCTGTTCCTCCAAAGACAAGCACTGTGTGGGCTTTTAGGTCATTATTTTTTCCTACTCTGTTGCTTGTAACCTTTTTTTCACTGAGATGAGCCACAGCCTTAGTTTTAATATGATCAATGGGTGACTCTTTTCCTTTTTATGACTGTAGGAGTCTTCCTGACCCGGGTCCTGAAGACACTGCCTTATTTAAATGACCAGCTCAGTAAGCTTTCTGACCACCTAGTGGTTTTTTTTTTTTTATGTATAATATGAGCAGGGACCAGGCTTCTTAGAGACCCATACCACTGTGCAGCAGCTGCTGTCTGTGCTCAGTTCAGCTCCATCGTGAGTCATTGCCATAACATGATGATACATGATGCTCAGGGCCTCCTTTTATACTGTGCTAAAACATTTTGAGACTGTAAGCAGGTCAGTTATAATTGCATTTCATCACCATAGAGCTTTGAAGAGAATTGATTTCATAATTAAGTCTTTAATCAATTAGCATTGTATAACTCTTTCAATATTCATTGTAATTTTGTAAAAGTTTCATACAATTTTGATTTATTTCTACTTGAAATTTTTATTCTACTTTAGTCATTATCTTTAAATTTTTTATTTTATGTTTGCTTTTATATAAAAATAAAATTCTGGGCTGAGTTGGTGGAGTTCTTGCCCAGTATGCACAAAGCCCAGGGTTTGTTCTCCAAGCATAGTGTTATGCTCCTGTAACCTTAGCCCTCAGGAGATGGAAGGTCGTTCTCAGCTACATAAGGAGTTTGAGGCCTGCCTGAGTGCGCATGTATGTATGTATGTATGTATGTATGTATGTATGTATGTATGTATGCTTTTAATTTCTCTTTGATAGCACATTTTATTTCCAAATTGCTTTCCGGTAAGATGTTATAGTTACAGACATGACAGTGTTTAGATATTGACCACTCTCACTCTCTGATCATGTTTTAAACAAGAAAGGAGGTAACTGATTCCACAGTGATCTCATGCCAGCTTTTAGAATGCCCCTAATATCTCCTGTGAGCGTCAGTTTCCCAGCTTTTGTAATGAGAATGTGTTTGAACACTTGACACCCTGTTAGTGGCACTGTTGGGGATGCTGTAAACATTTGGGACATTGGGTCCTAACTGGTCAGCTTCAGCAAGTAGGTACCAACCAGGGGAGAAGAAACTGAAGATGGAGGAGAAAGAGTTGCTAGGAACTGTGCTCTTGGTTAAAACACTCTGCCCCACTTAGGGGTCAAGGGATAAGATGGGATGAAGTCAGGAAGGCTAACAGATTGTACAAAGGAGTGTTCTAAACTGGAAAGGGCTACATGTTGTAAATTTCTGGAAATCATAGAAGATAAAGAAATTATTAGTTTTAGTGTTTGTTAAGCAGTGTAAACCAAAAATTAAGCTTATTAATTAGTTACTAGTTATCTATATGGAGTTAATGTTGTCAGAGGAATTGGGTTATCCATTTGATTTTTGTTTGACTTAAGCAATTTTACCTTCATTTTCCTCCATGGAACATAAATAGATGAACAGCAGTAGTGGCCTAGCCCACCATGCTCTCTGTAGGAAAGCCTTGGGCTTCCTACTTGCTGCCTCTTCTCTCTTGTGTTTCCAACTCCTTAAAGTAGTACCATGTTTTCCTTCTGGACAGGAAGCCTTTGCTGATGGCCTCTTAAGATTTGAGGGTCTCCTAGATCTTCCAAACCTTGAAGAGCAGTGTATGCTCTGCTGTCTCCTTTATCCTGAGCACTGGTGTTTGTTGCTATTCTGACCTTTGCTCTCAGCCAAGGTGCTGAGGTCTCAGTAGACTCTCCCTAGAGCTGGGCTGTCCTGGTGTTCAGCCATGAGCAGCATTCATCTAGAATTAGAACCTGTTGACTTTACTTTGCCATAAGACAATTCACTAATTACTAGAATTTTAGCTCTTTTAGTTTAGGGCAACCTTTTCGTCATTATGTGGCATGATTGTTTTTAACAGCTAATATGTGTAATTACATTTAAAATAAGTGCGCTCCAAGTGCTTTAACAGCATTTTGATATTGGTGCTGTGACCTAGCAGTTGTCTTCTGGTGGTTGAATAATTAATTTGTTTCTAAGAGCTTTTGAGTTTGATGGTTGCCTAACACAAGGGTTTCCTTGTGGAAGGTTTGCTGGCTCCCAGTGACCCTTTGCTGCCATCTGGTACAAATTCAAAGTGCTTCTGTCATCTGCTGCTAATTGCTGTCACCTGCACATTGCAGTCCCTCATAACTGAGACTCTGGGAACAAGACACTTGCCTTTTGGAGGGAGGTTCCTTGTGCACTTGCAGATGCACCCCTAAAAAGAAAGATGGGATTAATCCAGCAATAACATTTTAGGTCAATTTATATTTTAATACCTAAGGTGTAAGAAATGGTTACCATATTATTAAAGTGATTAATTCACTGCATCCCAGTGGTTCTGTCTGTTTATGATTTGTTTTCAATGGCTCTGGTGCTTAGTAGCCTCTTTAGGCTGGCAGGATCGTTTGTGCACATTTTCCAGAAGGCTTCTTTAATCCTCTCCCTAAGCTGATAAGCTTTCGACAGGGCACTAGCCTATAGCGCCATATTATATTAATGTATTTTACGTGTAATTTAGAGAACAAGAAGAATATCCTGATTTGAAGTCTAAACTGTCCCCTGTGGCACTGGCACAGCTGATAATCGTGAACGAGAAAGATGTGTATATCAAATAGTTTACAAAATGAAGCCAGCTGTGTTTCCCTACATACTGTGGCTTCCTGACATGCATCATTAAACCTTATTAGCTACTTCCTTTTACAAAGATTCTTGTAGTCTTGAACATTGCATATTAACATTTTCTGCCCCTCCAACTGGAAATTATTTGCTTTATTGTAGAGTGTCAACTTGCTCTAGTTTCTGATGCGTTCTAATTGGTACTTTAGAGTATAATCATCGTGAGATACCACGCCATGCATTTCTTTATTTGGAAATTAATACAGACCTTTTCACTTTATCTGTCAATCTGAACAACTTTTCACACAATCCCCAACTCTTGAGATTGCTTACAAGCCATTAAGTATGAGATGGTTCATAAAATGTCTGTAAAGACATAAAGTAACACAAAAATTTTACATGGTTTAAAATAATGTTACATTTGTCAAGATACCAGCAATAAAGCTTTAGATAGTTTTAATAATAAAGGGGTGATTAAAGAAGATGAAAAGTTTATTTAACCATATTACCCATATCATTTAAAATTTTCAGCAAATCTTCTTAATTCTATTTTCCTTTCAAACCAAAAACAATATATAGCATGAGGTGCTATGGATTTTTGAAAGCTCAGGAACTGATTTAGAGTTGAGTGTTAGATATGATAACTTCCCTCCAGTCTTTTTTCTCTTTCTTTGCTATTCTGTTATTGCCATTCTGCTGTGCTGTCTTAAAAATTAAAATGTTTACCTCTTATTAACTTGTAGTTAATAGCTACTTAAGCTTATGTGTGGGTGGGACAAAAAATGGCAGAACAGAGTTGTTCCAGATGATAGTAATTCTGAGGTGCTTCAAACACTGGCCAGCATTTTATATCTCCACATGTATTTTCAGTGTTATTATAAATAGGTGATATGTCTCTAATTGCCAGTAAACTTAATGAATTAACTGAAAGAGTGTTCCTAGGTTCTAGTCCAGTGATATTTCAGGCATACACCTTCTGAGTCAGTGAGTGGCTCTTGATTCAAAAGCACTCTTGTTGGTTTTTTATAGTGATAGATGTCCTGGAGAACCGGGAGGGGAATTCTTCAGTGGCCCATACATTGCATACATTCAGTCACCCGAGAAATAGCAGGGAAGATTCAGACCCCACCTTTGGCATAGTGACAGCCATTTGAACTGGTTTCAGCAATCTGTTCCTTTCCTTTCCTTTTGAATTTCAGGGCACAGATGGGTTCTACCATAGCACTGTGCAGATTCTTAGACTGTGAAGCCTGAAGAGCTAGACTCATGGCTGCCATTATGCAGCCAGCCACTCAGAAGCTCTATTATCACTCTGCGCCCTGCCACTGCGCAGCCAGACTTGCAGGAGCTCCATTGTCCTCTCACTATTCCTAAAATGCATGGCTCCGAATTAGTAACCTCAGCTGACTTAGCAAGGTTCCACCAGAGAAAATGGACATTCTGTGGAAACCCAAAAATGCATACCCTGCAACATACATATTTAGTGATTTCCTTAACAAGTCTTGATAGAGTTCAGAATTTTAATTTTGCTATCAACCTATTTAAAAGTACAAGACGTTTTTCTATTGAGTATGAGTAATATATTTTATAGCCATCATCTTCAAATGAATATTTAGGAGTAACTTTGAAGAATGTTTTAACAGACTCTCCATTCAAGGGAGGATTCTTGCTACATAAGGTACCTACTACATAAAGAAATAGACACACACTTGCACATCTGCCTTCCAGAATAATAATGTGTCCAATAGTACCTTTTATTCAGACGGACCTGTTAAAAATAATGGAACAGGGAAAATGGGAGAGTGCCTGTGTCTTAGAGAAGGCGCTGCTTTGACTGGAGCCTAGGACCTGCCAGTGCCCATGTGTTCTCACTCCAGTGAAAGCATTGCTGCCCAACGTCAGCGCTATTTCCCCATAGTAAAGATTAGGCCAGTGTTCTGCTTCTTAAACAAATGCATAATGTAAGTAATATCTATTAAAACATTTACAAAATTACCAAAATGAATTGCATGTGGCCTGCTGCGTGGGTACAGTTAAGACTTATTCATATCCCAAAATGAATAATAAACTTAAGATGGAAAAAAATCTACCATATATTATCACATGCACACACCCAAAAACCAAGGTAGGGGTTGCTTAACAGTGAAGAGGATCTTCCAAGAGCAGCTATTATGGACTAAATCCAAGCAAGCCAAAGAAGACACTGATTTCCAGGGTTGACCTGATGTGGCCATGAAACCCTGACTAAATGAACTGCGCGTCTATAGAGAGAGTGTCACAGAATAGAGCTATCTCAGTCAGGATAAAGCTGGGCTACTCAGTGCACACACACACACACACACACACACACACACACACACACACACACATTTGTATGTTATATATAACACATTTTAAGGAAGTAGTATTAACACATTATGTTGTTCATCACAATTATTCGTTCCATTCTGTCTTTAAAAAGAGGGCTACACTTTGTCCTTTGATTCCTGGAATCTCTGGAGAAAATATGTAGCACTGCCTCACTGGCCTGGCCAATGAAATGCTAGCATTGTGAAGTGACGTTTTTGATTTTGTTTTGCCACTTTGCACATATCCTTAAATGACTGCCAAAACATTTATTCTAGAGTAACAATTTTTACTAAGGTGAAATTGAAACTAAAGAATCTTTGAATAATTCAGAAAGACTCTAGAAAACTCAAGATTATTGAGTCTTTGTATGTCATTAATAGGGTGGGGGAACCTGCTTCTAATTCTAAGCTCCATGACAAGAACATTATTTGTGTAAGAATTAGGTGTAGTTTACAAGTTTCACTTAGTTAAACTAAGTTGCTAACTAAATACTTGACCTACCAGCTACTAAATGATACTGAATACTGAGTGAGGTGTGTGGTATCAGTGAATAGCATAAGATGTTTGAAGTGAGTATTTTAAGTTGGTGGATGATACAGTAAAAACCATTTAAAACTGAAAACTTTCTATGTTGTTTACCACAAAAAAATCAGATATCTATATTCAGAGTGTTCAGCCATTCTGCACACTCCATCTGCACTTGGCTTACACCCTATATAGCATTTTGTGTGTCATTGGCGGGGGGGGGGGTTCAGATCTTTAATAGGATTTATTCCTTATAATGGTAGATTATCATTCAGGAACCTCTCCTGCCCGTATAATCCAGAGTGTTAAAGCCTATCAATTCTGTCCTGAATTCTGCATGATAAGAAGATATTTAGGTCAACTCTGCTGTCAAAATAAGTAAATCTATGTGGCTGCTGTACTGAGCTGCTGGTTTGTAGGTGACGCCATGCTAGGAGAGCAGACAATGCCAGGAAGACTCTGTGCCAACCTGGAGCACCCTCTGCTGGCAAAGCCTTGCCATGCCACGCACTCACTTTTGCTTCTCCCTACTCTTAAAACATGGGCATGATGAGTAATGACATGCCAGCATGACCATGGTGCTGAGAATATTCAAAGTGTAGTAGCGTGAGTGAGAGTGAGAACCAGCCTTAGGACTCAGTCTCCTTTTATACTGATGTTAAAAAGTTCTGCAGCTGTGTGTAATATGACCAGAAGAAGGGCGTATCTTATTACCCAGTGCTAGATTTCAATATCCTTTGTGTATATAAAGTAAAATTGAAACTTCCAGATAGATCTTTTACACATTTCCCTTATTCATTTTTGTTTCAAACATGATTTTGACTTGTCAGAATTGAAAAATTGTGAAATCTATAATTTTTAAAAAGTTAACATCATTGTATTGTCTTATATTTCATGTCTTTTAGCGTTTTTATTATATTTTAATACAGATTTTAATGTAAATAAAAACTGCTAATCTTCAGACAGCAGGATTAGACTATCCATCTCTTGTGAATATACAGAATCAGCACAAGCTTTTCGAAAGCAGACCCGAGGCTTGATGCATACATGGGCATATGCATTTGGCGGCTGTACTGCTTTCTGGTATTACTGGAAGTTATGAAGAATGTCTTGGAGCGTGGAGTATATTAGGAGAGGCCAGAGCCAGTGTGTAAAGAACAGCATTTTGAGAAGACAAACGAGTACCACAGTGCTCTTCAAGCCAGTAGTGAGTGTAGCTGCAGGAACCAGCAGACATTCATTCACTGTGATGACGCCATGTCACAGTGTGCATCATTCTTCCCATCAGGGGCTTGTGTCATTCAGCATGCTAGCCACTTGGAAGCCTTTTGTCTCCTGATTATGTTTCTCCTTGAGTGTTGAAAGACGTTTCACTCCTTTGTTTGGTACCTGATGCTTATACTGGTATGTTTTTGTTTAGATCAAAAAAAATACGATGACCCCCTTTCCTTGTGTGGGTGTTTATACCAGTGGAGGCCAAAGTTGGCATCCAGTGTTGTCCCCATCACTTCTCCACCTTTGTATTTTGAATCAAGTTTTTTCACAGAGCCCAGACACACCCATTCTTCTTCTCTGCTGGCCAGCAAGTCCAGAGTTCTCCTGCCCCTCCCTTCCCAGCAGAGAGACTACACAAGTGTGCTGACATACCCAGCTTTTACATGGGTGCTGGCGATTGAGTTCAGGGCCTTACATTTACGCTTCCATTATGCACTTTACCAACCTAGCAGTCTTCCCAAGGCACCCCCCATTTTTCTTTTTTAAATGTAAATAACCAAGGAAAAAACATTTTGAATAACAAAACAAGATAAAACCCTAAATTATGAGTGAAGAATAGTCAAATTTTATTTGTAGATATGAACATAGGTTATGAATTGTTGTTTCCTAGTAGACCTAAATGTCTTATATAAATACAGAGTTTGATATTTTAAGTTAAGGTAAATATACTATGATATTAAGCATTGTCACACTGATACTTATTTAGAGAGCTTTTAAAGCACAGATTATTGAGCCAGTAGACAATAATGGCCCAAAGAAGCCCTTCTTATTTCGCAGATCACTGGGGCGGCAACAGTAATAGCCAGCTACATCGTCAGCGTGCCCAGCTGCATGACTGCAGACAGTTAAGACTTAGTAGTTCATATCCCAAAATGAATAAGTAAACAAACTAGAGGTGGCAAAAAGCTACCTCATTATACCAGTTTCTTAAAGTGATAGCTTCAAAAAAGAAAACAAAACAAAAACCTTCTGCTAGTAGTTTGGAGCTCCATGATAGGAAGTTACTGATGTAAGATTTGGGGATTAAATGTTATGTACAACTTTCATTTATTTAAATACAAATGCAGGTCTTAAAAATTGCTTTTTTCTACCTTCTTAATACTGGGCTAAACATGATAGTATAGGCTGATTTCTTTCAAAGATATTGAAATGGAATATTTCTTTTATTGGAATCCATTTAGGTTCATGGCAGTTTTATAACAGTGTTCTACTAAATCTGAATCAAGAGGCGATATTAGTCCAAAGAAACTGGTAAAAAGATATTAACAATTATAGATTCCTCCTTAAACATCTTGTTTAAAGATAAACTCATGTTCATAGAGTCTCAGATGAATGAGACATCTGATCAGGGCTCATCTCTTTTCAGACTGCATTTAATTCACAGGGAAGACAGGGCAGATTAAAACATAGTTTTCTTCAGGGTGTGAACTGGATCTTTGAAATTTTGTGATTTTGAAATGCTTGCATGTAAAGAGTGAGTACATGCGAATCTTAGTGAATTGGTAAGGGTGCTGTAGTATTTCGATTCTTCTAACCTAGGGACAATGTTACCAGCAGTTGCTAATACTTCAGACCTGTGTTTCATCTAATGCTTAAAAAAAAATGGGTAGAACCTAAGGTTTTATAACATACTGCTTTTGATCCAGTTTGGTGTGCACATTGATTTCTTAGGAACTTAGTCTGTACGGGTACTGTTAACTTTGAGATGGATGAGGGGGTACTGTTCTACAGAGATAAGGTCCAATTCTCATTCGTCCATGTGTTCATTAAAAAAAAAAAATCTCACTGATCTTTTCTTGATTAAGCAGGAGAACACCGTATTTACCCTTTATTGTTGGTATAAACCATTATTTTACTGAGAACCATTAGCTATTTAAAACTTGGTACATAAATTAAAGAGGAGCTAAATGGATTTGTGATCGTTGCCATTAGTAGCATTTTAGATTATCCAGGCAATTATTGTGCTCATTATCCTAGAACAGCCCCTTTGCAGAGCCGTTGTGGTTGTCTTAGGCATTATGCACAAATTTCCCCTTGGAGATTAAATTTTCCAGTAGCGTATTTAATTTTGTTATAACAAATAAAACAAATATTATGACAAGTAGAAGAAAATTTGCTTTACAAATCTAAGAACTTACAGTAACCGTTGAAAATTACTTCCTAGAGTATTTAATTTACCTTTTCTCATACAGTCATAATTACTTAAAGTGATTAATAATGTATCTTAAGAACAAAAAAGGCTTTACAGTCATCGCAGAAGGTCTGACTTGTTCATCTGTTTAAGAAATTCTTTAAAAAAAAAGAAATTCTTTAATAATGGGGAAATACACATCAGAGCTGAAGATGACACTTTATAGAATCTGTAATTTTGTGCTTGTTTTTCTTTGAAGTACTTTTTGGGTCCATCTTAGCCTCTAGATGGAGAAACTTTTAAAATGTTGCAGAGAAATGGAATATAAAAAGATTACTAATTGAAAATTTTTTGCTTTTTAAAACAAGTTAGTATTGAAAAATGTCTTTTCTTAATTCTGCCCTTTCTTAGAATTAACTAACGTCAAGACTGCCATTCCAGTCCAGGAAGGGCAGGCAAGGCACCCTGAAAGAACGTGAGGAATACTGTCCTGTTATCTGGGGGAGGATGGCCTCTGACCATTCTGTGCCTGTCTTCATTACCTTCTTCTCCCTAGAAGGGAGTGGGAGAAGGGAGCATTTGGTTGGCTTCAAAATTGATATCCACTGGTTGGCAGTCATCTACATTTGTCTTGGTCAATTAGAAAGGTATTAATGCCTTGAATTATCTGCATGTCCTGTACATGGGTCCTTTTAGGCTTTCCATCCTCTGTGTGGCACTTTTTCAAAGGAAACTTTGTATTCATTTCTCAGAGGTTGTGCAAGCTTTTGGTCTTTGACTGCTATGATGCAGGGAAGAGTGTGAGAGGTAGTGGTTATACATTTCGCAAGACAGTAATTCTTTATTTTATTACAAAAAAAGGCCAACTCTGGAAGGCCAGATTAAATCATTCCTTTCACTTTTTAATGGGATTTGGATGAATAGAGTAAAATATGCACTTTGCATTCATTGATAGCATCTTTAGGTTGAGGTAATTGAGTCTTTTTTTCCCCTGACTGAATGAATAATGACTTCATCTGATCCTCAGTGAGGCCTGAAACTTAGACCGCCTTTGTCACAGCAGAGAGATCTGAGCTTTGAAACATGCTCTACTTCCCTGGCTTAATTTTTCTTCATTTTAATCCAAAACCCTATTTTTCTCAATAATTCAAGCATAAACTACGTAGTAGTGAAGTAGCGGAAATCGCCTGCTATTTGTTCTCCTTGTGCTGCTTTTTAAATGGAGCTGATAGATCAGCCACTGAGGTCTGAGCTGCTTGGTTCTCAAGAGGGAGAAGCAGTGCTGGGGACTTGTCAGGACTCTTGAATACCATTCCTTTCAGAGTGCTCACTCTCTAGGGAAGTAGTCCTTGCTGTTCTGGTGCAAGACCTGAAGATGGGAGGGCTCCCATGCACCTGGGGACTCCCTCATGACTCCCTGGGCTCTAAGGCCGTCTGCTGCTGAGAACTGGGCACGTGGAAAGCTGGGAGTCTTCAGTCACCAGAGTTTCTGTTGAAGTGAGTTGCAGTGTGCAGAGGAATCTCTGCTAAGCCATGTCCTGTTTGTCACTAAAGAAGTGAGGTGACACCTGTGTGAATCTGGCATGTAGTTTTTGTTTGAAATTTCCTTGTGTGGTCATGGCAGGGCAGGGAGCTCAAGTGAATGCATGCCTCAGATGCACTAGGCATGCCCACCAGGGCAGGGAGGAGCCGCCTGCAGCCCTGGGGCACTGGTGTGCTGCAGATGCCAATTCTCCTCAGTTCTGTGCAGTGACCATTTTGTTTCTGTAGTATTTACCAATGTAGTTCAAACAGAAACCTGGACAGAGAAGAACAATGTGTTTGGATATTTCTCTTTCATAAGACATATAGTACCAGCATTCATTTTGTTTTTCTTAGTAGACTCTTTCTTGCAGGTAAAAAGAAATTCTCATAATTAACTCATTTTCATAACCTTAGAGTCTAGCACAAGGTGTAGGAGGCATGTAATTACTTGCTTAATTAGTTTTCTTTACAGTTACACTTAATGAACTTTTGAGAAACTTGATTTTTTTTCTTTCTAGCAATTGCTTCTTGTGGTCTCTTAAGAGTTTGTGGCAAATATTAATCAAAACTAGATTTAAACTAAATTATGAACTATGGGAAAAGCTAATTTTTCAAGGCACTATAGAATAAACCACATTAGCTTAGCTAATTCTCAAACTTTTACATTTGAGAGCTAGAGTTTTATTTTGCTTTTTTTTCTAATTAAGATTTTGGCGATCGTATTCTCTTTCCCTCTCCATTTTTCTCTCTCTACGTCTATCCTCTTCTTTTTTCTTCTCTCTCTCTCTCACCCCTGTTTTCTTTCCATTTTCAAAACCAGTGCCAGATGCAGGGAAAGTTGAGGTGGGCAGAGAGCTGCTTAGCCTGGTAGCACTGTTCTTCTTACCACCTGAGTCAGATACAGCCAGTTCAATTCTATACCGGTTACCAGGCCACACTGGGCAGAGACTGTGACCTCACCCGGTATTACATGTGTGCCCAGTAACCTCCAGCTACCTTAGTCTATGTCATAGAAGAGTTTGGTGTTGGGCCAGATGCAGTGGCTTATGCCTGTTTTTCAATATTTGGGAGGTAGAGAAAAGAAGATCAGTGTTGAAAGTTAGAGGCTAGCTTAGTCTGTGTAGGGAATTCAGGTCTGCCAGGGCTACAGAGCAAGGTCCTGTAAAAATGGTAAATAAAAAAATGTTCTCCCGAGGCTAGTCCCCAGAGTCCCACAGGCTTTCTGAAGAGCCTGGATGGAAAGGTAAATGTAGAGCCATGAATACAGCGCGCCTGCGCTCTGTTGGCTACTGATGGCTCCTTATTCTACAGTAATAAAGCTGGAGGCCCTTTCAGGAACACACCTCCCCTGCCTACATACTCTACTGCACTTTGGTCTTTATGGGTGAAGTAGGGAGAAGCCAAGAAATTGCCAGAGCTCAAGATTGGAGTTATACATTTCAAAAGAGCTGGGTTTGTGTTCTCTTTGCTTTAGGACAAGGGCTGATTGGGTGTCAGTTGTTTCCAAAATCAAGGAGAAATAAACTGCTTTCTTTGATATAATTTTCCATACATTCAGTCCAGTAATGTATGGACTAGTAATCAGTCCAGAGTGAATTTCTGTGTAGTATATCACCCTGGAGGAATCAGATGTGTGGGACTTAGATAAATCAAGCAAATTCTAATCCTAAAGTGACTTCCAGGCTTGGCCTATTTTTGTAAGTTCTTTCAGAGACTAGCAGAAAGGCACACACACACTGTCCTGTACTTGGGGACTCTGCAACTGAGTGGAAGGTGTTCAGAGATACTTTAATGATAGCAGGGATGCTTGTCTGGTCTGACATGCCACAGAAGATGGACTGTTTTGCTCACAGAGGAGTCTGATGCAGGACTGGGAATGGAGAAGGCTACCCATGCCCTGCTCTTAAAATTCTTGATCTTGCTGTAAAGGTTAGTATCACCTATCACCCACACAGCAGATCTAACTGTGCTGGCTGAGTTGTCTGCTCTGTTCTACTGTTTTACCAGCAGATTCTCCCTGAGAATGTTCTACAGATTATAATACATTTTCAAAATTTCAAAATTTTCTAAAATTCTACCTAAATCTCTAAGAGGCTTGTCAAGAGAAAATTAAATGTTTTTGTATTGCATTATTAAAATCTTTCATTTTCTCAAGTCATCATTTTCATTATTCTGATAAGGATACTAGGAATGGGGACAGCTTGAACCATGTATTAATGCTATGCTTTTCTTCTTCTTCTTCTTCATCAGGTTGGTTTGCTGGACCTTGAACTCAATCAGCTGACAAAGGCGCTATTTCTGGCTTTAGTTGTTCTTTCTGCAGTGATGGTAGCCTTACAGGGGTTTGCAGGTCCATGGTACCGTAATCTTTTTCGGTTCCTCCTACTCTTTTCCTACATCATTCCCATAAGGTAGGTTTAAAATTAGAAAATGTCTCTTTGATAATGTATGATTTTGCTGAAATTGTTTTGTCTCTTGTGAAAGAAGTTATCCAATCAAAGCTGTAGAGGGGGAAGGGGCCAGGAACCCAGGTGAATATAGCCAGTCATCTATAGAAGTACAGTTTGACACATAACTAGCTTTGCTAGAGAGAGTTTAATAATGTGGTCTCAACAATTGGAAGACACCTCTTGTTCAAACATAAATCTAAGGAGAAAATTTTTACAAATTGCTTGTTGCTATTTTATGTCCAGTTCTCTAGGGTCTACATGCATTGCTGGCATTTAAAAGTTTAAAAAGCCAGGCCTAGTGGTGGGGGCCTGTAATCCTTAGCTGTAGTTAGGATGCTAAGGTCTGGCTGCATTGCAAGATCCTCTCTCAAAAAACAATTATTCAGTACCTATTTAAAGATTCATTATAATGTGAGCAGCCACAAAAATGGTATCTTTCTCAAAGATACCCTTAGTGTGTTTGTGTATATGTTTACTTATATAAAAGATTGAGAATTTTCATATGAATAAACCTTGTGAATCATGAATGAAGTCTAAATCTGGACTAACCATCATTTGTAATATCAGTTAAGGTGACAATGTTACAGACAATGAGGCTTTTGTATGCCACTGCCATTAGAATACTGAATCTGTGCTCATGTGGACAGTCCTCACTTTCTGACACAGTCTCAAAGCCAGCCAGCTCAGAAACTTTTGACCTTGGGAAGGATAAGCATGTACTAGATTATTGTTGTTGAACAAATTCTGTCTCCAAGCCTTGCCTGATACTTAGGCCAAACTTGGCTTCTCTCACCTCTTGAAGAAGACTATTTGCATATTAATCTCCTCACACATAGCAGTGCTGGCTACTCAGTGACCCATGGTTAGTCCTTTGTCATTCAGGCGTCACCTAAGTGCACCCCTCAGGCCTTAGAAAGGTCGAAAGGTCCCACCTTGCAGCTGCAGGTGCTTGCTGTCCTATCAGTGACTACATGCAGCTCTGTGTGGGTCTGTGCTGATGCCTATCTTTTTGGTTGACACTCCTCTCCTCCAGTAAGCTCCTTAGGGATATGGACTGTGTGAACAACTGGCTTTGTATCCAGTACCAGAACCAGGTGGCACAATGTGCAAGAAGGGCTCCTGTACATACCTGATTTCAGAAATTATTTATGTACAAATCATCATAGATACCGTGTATACTCACATTGAATACTGTAAGTGAACTCAAGGACAGATCCTTATCTCCAAAGACCCATCTAGTAGTCAAGTAACCAGAGTGTAAGTGTGATGTCACATGTCTGTTTTATTCTGCAGTTATGACAGAATTTATCCAGCTGTGCAGATTCCTCAGGTTTTCTTAGTTGGTACCCTTTCAACCTACACATACATGGATTGCATTGATCCCACTTTCTGTACCATCCACCACCTTCTTCACCATCTACCTCCTTCTCCTGCCTTCTTCACCATCTACCTCTTTCTCCTGCCTTTTTCAGCATCCACTGCCTTCTCCTGCCTAGTGTCTTTCTTTCCACTGTCTGTTTCTTCTCCATTCACAGATTTCCCCTTGCACATACTCGCTGTCACTGGACATCAGCTGAAGAGGAAACATACTTGTTCAGAGTAAAAAGAATGTGTCCCGCCGGGTGGTGGTGGTGCACACCTTTAATCCCAGCACTCGGGAGGCAGAGGCAGGGGGATCTCTGTGAGTTCGAGGCCAGCCTGGTCTACAAGAGCTAGATCCAGGACAGGCTCTAAAACTACAGTGAAACCCTGTCTCGAAAAACAAAACAAAAAAAAAGAAAAAAAAGAATGTGTCCCCTGCTTAGGAACTCCAGCTTAGGCCAGTTGCACAGTAGTGCCCAGTTCTGAAAGGAAGAGCTACTCCTAGACCAGGCTCCACAGGTCCCAGACAGAGGCTAAACTGTACCCACCTTAAGGGAATAGAATGACAGGCTTTTTCATCTGAGCTTAATGACAAAATATTTCAGGACTACTTTGTTATTGTTTGCATGCTGTGGTCAGTTATAAATGTCCGTGTGTGTTTAGAAGTATTTGTATTCACTCCTATAAATATTTTATTCTCTGGAGTGAATTGTACACGTCATTAGATGGATCTCTTGGGATTTTAAAAATCATCTCTATGCTTCCTGTTAAAGGAAATATCCCAACCTTTTTAAGTACATCTCTTACCGTGATTTTAGTTTCTTTGGTCTTTTAAAATACTTGTTTACCAAATGATGATAACACCATGCTGTCTACAATCTTTCATGCTCTGGTTTTTCAGTAAGCATGTTTAGCATCTTCAACCAGGTGTGCAGAGCCTGACTAGACAGTGTTGTAGCCTTACCTCTTCTCAACTTCCCATGAACAACTACCTTGTACTGCACACCTGGACCTGCAGTTGTACCAACTTAGCAGAAGGAAGGAGACTTAGAATGTGAAAAGCACAGGCAGATTATTTAGAGAATTGTGGTTTATCTTTAATGAAAACAAGTTTGTTTTCCTATTGCTGTGTTTCCATAAAATTAGGATAACAATTCATTTTAGAATTTAAATGTGCTTTTGGACTTTTAAGTATGTGTTATTTTACAAAACATGCAAATCTAGGAAGTAAAGTGCTTTTTCTTCTTGTGTCCTAAGAATCAGAAAGCTTTCAAATTTACAGAAGTTAAGAATTTTAATAAAAGTATTAAAAATTAAATTTATTAAAATAATTTTAAAGCAAAATAATTTTAAGCTACTTGATAAAATTTACATTGTCTTTTTTATTTGTTCTGTGGGGTTTTGAGATCACATTTAATTACATTTCTATCATTCCAAGATAAATATTACATGATATAGCTTATGTTTTATGATTCTACAATGAACATGTATCCCTTCAATCTGTGCCTGTCTCCTAACAAAGAAACCAGCACATTCTTCTTAGCACACTGTCAGCACGTGTAGAACCCAAGAGATGTCTCGGGTCAGGTTTTTGCTGTTCCTTGTGTATTCTCCCCAGATGGTTTAAAATGTCCCGTGTTTTAATCGATAATCCAAACTGACTTCTCAGAGCTGAGTCAAAGATACTCTGACTTCTGCATAAGGCATCCATGAGCAAGAGTGGCAAAAATGCTGTAGACAAAGAGATAATTATATCCCTTCTGAGGCACACTTGAGAACCTCTTGTACAGGCGGTGTCTTTTCTGGAGCACAGAACTGCAAGGGCTGCTTGCTAGTTGCAAGAGACAGTTTCTCTTTCATTTTGTTTCTGTCACCAAGTCAGCACATGTTGGAGGCTTTTCAGCAAAATGCCAAGGGTGGCAGGCTGAAGATTAGATGGCACAAGTCCTGTCCAAGTCCTCACCCTGAAGGCTGAAATAGCAAAGGTGTCGGTGGCATTGGTGCAGCAGTCCTGCCAGGGTTGGCAGTGAGCTCGCACTGAAGCAAATTCCTCAGCAATCTCTAGAACTTATTGTGGATTCTGGGGTGTTTTGTTTGTCTTCTTGCCCAACAACTTTTCTCCCTGAGATGGGTCTTTGTCTCCTGATGAGTTCTCACATTGGAGTAGATACCTAAGCTTTATACACTCTGATATAGTAGTGAATTCTGTTACATGCACGTACATCTGTGTTCTGAACAGTCCTCAGGCTGGGCCATTCCTTCAGTAGGTGTGTAAGGCTTAGCTCTTCCTGTCTCTGTGACCTGTGTGTGTACACACAGCCACAAAGAATGCTTGTCTTAAAAAAGTTCCCTGTATTACAGCTTGCTACAGCAACCTTTGAGCATTAATGCTTGCTTTTACTCTGAGTGGAGTATTTCAATTTTATTTCTAATTGACAATAATTCTGTATGTTTGTGGGACACTGTATGATGCTGTAGTTCTTACCATATGGTCAGATGTTTTTCTCAAGGTTAACTTTTTGCTTTTCTCAAGAACATTGCACATACATTTGCATATATAAATATAATATGAATTTTTGTTTTATTCCTTTATAAAGTTGAAATTATATTGAATAGTTTCATATTTACAACTTTTCATCTTATGTTTAGCATGGCTCAATAGATTCATCCATATTTTATAGCTTGCCATCCTCATTTATGAATGAACCACCAAGCGTGTGTCCAAAATCAATTGACAAGCTTTGGGTTGTTCCAGTGTTGCTGTACACACTCATAAACACACATGAGCTCCTGGTATCAAGTATCTAGGAATGGAATTACTTGGCAGTGTACTTGTCTGTGGCTTTGCTGTATTTGCTTATATTGCCAGTATTTTGCTAAGTGGTGGTACCAACTTAATATTCCATATCAATATAGAAGAGTGGATCTCAACCTTCCTAATACTATGACTCTTTAACATAGTTCCTCATGTTGTGGTGACCCCCCCTCAACCATACAGTTATTTTCATTTCACTGTGATTTTGCTATTGTTATGAATTGTAGTGTAAATATCTGTGTTTTCCAGTGGTCTTAGGTGACCCTGTGAAAGGGTGGTCCAAAAATCCCCAAGGGGTCTCACCCCACAGGTTGAGAACCACTGATTAGGAGTTTCTTTTTTGTGAACTTTCTAAGTCCTTTGTCTTTATATATTGTCAAATTGTGTGCCTAAATCTTCCTCTGCTCAAGACCATGTTCTCCTCTCGTTGTCTGCTGAGTGTGAACCTTCTCTGTGCAACACTGAAGTGATTTTGTTCTCTTGTGATACAGGAACTTGAGCTCAGTGTTTCACGTATTCGAAGTGTACATTCTGACACAAGGACACCCTCCTGTAGGTGTGGGAGGAGACAGAGACCACGGACAGCTGATTCTTTTAAGTAGCATATGATAGAGTTTTTATATCCAAATTTTTAAAAAAATTGTCTCAGCACCCATTGTAAAACTAAACCAAAACAACAACAACAAAACAGCTCTTGACTAGGGACTGGTATCATCTCTGTCATGTATTCATTGCCTGTGGTGGGCTCCCTTGATCTGTCTGCCGCTGACCAAATAGCAAACTAAATAATGTACCTTCACATGAGGCAGTGTTTAACAGACCTTTCCTTCTGTATCTTTGAGTTTTCATTCCTCTTGGTCATGAATCTGCTGCTATACCTCTTAACTGTATTTAGATTTTCTCTAAGCTTTCCCCATAGAAAGATTATACAACTTTTGTCAGAGTAATTTACAGATGTTTTATATTTTAAAATCCTATTATAAATTTCTTTTTTTAAGTTCCCTTTTATATCTCTGTTTCTGGTATAAAGAAATAATGTTTATTTCTATTACTTGAATATGACTTTGGTAAAACCATGTTGAGTTTAGTTATTAATCTAGGATCTTTTAAACTTTTATATATTCTTTGCACCATTTATTTATTTTCTTGCCAATAGGCAAAAATCTTGTGTATTATTCAATAAAGGTAAGAATGAAGTGCGTTCTTCCTTTGCTTCCATTATCAAAGGTGAAACACTCAACATCTAAACATGCAATCTTTTTAATAAAATCTGTAACATTTTCATTGTTTTTAGATCCTTTTGCTACAAGTTGTTCTCAGGTCAATACAATTTTATATTTTCTAAATCTCTTCATGATTCTTCTTGTTTAAAATGTTTCTTAAATAGATTACATGGTAATTATAGTGATTGACTTTCTAGTACCATACCAGCTTTTTATCCCTAGGGGAAGAGCTAACAGGGCCATGGTTTGTAATCTATCTGTTTCACTAGATTCCCTTCACCTGCATTTTCTGGAAGACGGCTTCTATCAGTTTCCACAAGTGGTCATCTTGTAATTTTGTCTTTTCATAGCATTTCTTGCAGTTTAGAATGAAAGTTTTACAGGCTCATAACACAATGGAGACTCTCCCATTTCTCATCCCTGCAGTGTTACAGTGGAGCTGTCTGTTCTTTAAACACTGATGGGTCACGGGGACAGTTGGGAGCCTGTCTGCCGAAAGACTGCACAAATTGCTTTCCTTAGTAATCAGTTTGGCCAAACTAAAGTTTTTAAGAAATATGAAAATTTTCAAATTTATTCACAAGTTTCTTTATTATTCCATGTATATGTAAAGTATCATTGATATAAAATTTTTTAATCATTGTTTTTTGTTTACTTTTGACACAGGGTTCTTATAACCCCTACTTGCTTTGAGTTTGCTATGCAATTGAGACTGACTCCCGTTCAGTGTGCTGGGATTAAAGGCTGTGCTGCATACTCCGTTTCATCATTTCCATCCTTCACTCTTACCTGTACTTCCTTTTTTCTTTATCTTTTTAAATCAGTTTCCAAACAACATTGGTAGGTTTTTGGAAATGCGTACTATTATACTCGTGAATTTTCCTACCATATGTTATTTTCTATTTCATGATGTTATTTTTTTATTCCTACATAGTATTTAATATTTTTCTTCATGATATAAACAATAACTGATTAGTTTGAGTTCCCCTCGAATACATGTATTTAAGTCATTAATTTCTTTTTATTATTTTGGTGAGATCTCTAAAGTTTTCATGTGTAGTAGTTTTGTTATTAACAAGTACAAAGTTGGTTTGGATTTTTTGTTGTTGTTATATCAATCTCAGGATTTCAATAACTCAAGCTTGCCTTGAACTTAACTATGTAGCCAAGAATGGCCTCAATTGATTTCACCCTCCACCTCCATCTCCCAAGTGCTGGGATACAGACATGGGTCATGGGCAACTCTTGTGTGGTGCTGGGCATCACACCCAAGGGTTCGTGCATGCTAGACAAGCACTCTACCAACTGAGGTACTTCTTAGCCTTGGAATAGTTGATCGCCACTGTGACTTCTTGTACTTGTGGTTCTTACAGGGTTGTTTTTTTTTTTTTCATTGAGCTTGTAATTATATCTTTGTTCACTTTAGCTTATTTTCCCCTTATCAGAAACAGTAATTTTTTTCTTAAGCCACCTGCTAAACTACAATATTGTTTGTAATTGAGTAGAATGGAATGAGCTTTAGATATAAAATAACAGGAATCAATAAACACTGCTTATTGATAACTCAATATTAATGGTACCCCTCCCCCAAAGAAAAGAGACAGACTAATAAATTGGCTTAGAAAACTGGATTCATTTTTCTGTTGCATCCAAGAAACACTTTATCATCAAGGATGGATATCATCTCAGGGTAAAAGCAGAAGAACCAAAGAAACAGGCTGGTGTAGCCATTACATAGTTGATAAAATAGACTTCAAATCAAAACTATCGAGAAGACATAGGGAAGAATACTACATACTCATCGAAAGAAAACCCCACCAAGAGGACTTTGCATTCTTAACATCTATGTACCAAACCTAACTTCATAAAAGAAACACTGCTACAGCTTATATCACATATTGACACTTACATACTGATAGAGACTTCAGAACCCCACTCTTACCAAAGACAGGTCATACAAACAAATTAAACAGAGAAATTCTGGAGTTAATTGAATTTAAACCAAATGGACTTAACACATATTTACAGAACATTTCTCCCAAATACAAAAGAATACACCTTCATCTCAGCACCTCATGGAACTTTCTCCAAAATTAACGACATGCTTGGACACAAAGCAAGTCTCAACAGATCCAAGAAAATTGAAATAACACCTTCTATCCTATCTGACCACCACATATTTAAGATGAATATCAACAATAACAGAAAGCTTACAAATTCATGGAAACTGAACACACTAATGAATGAAAAAAATGACAGGCATTAAAGACTTCTTTAATGAAAACGAATATACAACATACCCAAACTTATGGGATACAAAAAAGGTGGTTCTAAGAGGCAAGTTCACAACACTTAGTGACTACATAAAAATTTGGAGATATCTGATTCTAATAACTTAGTAGCGCTCCTGAAAGCTCTAGAACAAAAAAGCAATCACATCCCCAGAATCAGACAGCAAGAAATAATCAAACTCAAGGATGAAATTGATAAAATAGAAACAAAAATATTTACAAAGAATCAATGTAACAAATAGTTGATTCTTTGTGAAAATAAGATTGACAAACCCTTATCCAATTTAACCAAAAGGCAGAGAAAGATTAACACAATTAGAAATGAAAAGAGGCATATAATAGACACTGAGGGAACTCCAAGGAACCATAAGGACATGTATAGTTCACCACATTGAAAAATCTAAAAGAAATGAATAATTTTCTCAGTCCATGCCATTTAATCAAAGTTAAATTAAGATGAGACAAGCATTTATTTATTTTTTATTCATTTATTTTGGCCTGCCTTGTTTGATTGTTTTTTTTTACTGATTTTATTGAGCTATATGTTTTTCTCTGCTCCCCTCCTTGCCTCTTCCCTTCCCTTCAACCCTCTCCCATGTTCCTCATGCTCCCAATTTACTCAGGAGGTCTTGTCTTTTTCTACTTCCCATGTAGATTAGATCCATGTATGTCTCTCTTAGGGTCCTCATTGTTGTCTAGGTTCTCTGGGATTGTTTTCTTTGCTTTATGTTTAAAAACCACTTATGAGTGAGTACATATAATATTTGTCTTTCTGGGTTTGGGTTACCTCACTCAATATGATGTTTTCTAACTCCATCCATTGAGATAAACATTTAAATAGACCTATAAGCTCTAGTGAAATACAAGCAGTAATTAAAAGTGCCCCAACCAAAAGAAAGTCCATGACCAGATGGTTTTAGCACAGACTTGTACCAGACTCAAAGAAGAGTTAATACTAATACTAATCAAATTGTTCCACAAAATGAAACAGAAGGAACATTGTGCAGTTTGTTTTACAAGGCCATAATTACCCTGAAACTCAAGCCACATAAAGACCCAACAGAGAATTACAGGCCATTTTCCCTCATTAATGTAAATGCCAAAATTCTCAATAAATACATGCAAACTGAATCCAAGAACACATCAGAAAAAAAAAATCCACCATGATCAAGTAGGTTTCTTCCCAGAGATGCAGAGATTTTTCAACACATGTAAATCAAGATATGTAATCCAACATAAAAACAAACTGAAAGGAAGAAAAAACATGGATCACCTATTAGATGCAGAAAAGGGCTTTGACAATATACAGCACCTTTTCATTATAAAAGTCTTGGAGAGATTAGAAATTCAAGGGACTTGCCTAACACAATTAAAGGCACTTGATAAAAAGCCCATAGACAACACCAAATTGACTAGAGAGATGCAGCTCCATTAAATCAGGAACAATACAAGGTTGTCCACTCTCTCCATACCTATTCAATATAATATTTGAAATGGCTAAGTACTATACATGGCTAATGTAAGACAAGTGACAACTCATGTTGTTAAGTATATGGAATAAGGGGGACGGACACTTAGACATTGCTGGTGGGAGTTCAAACTTGAATAGTAACTATGGAAATCAACACAGTGATTCCTCAAGAAGAAGGAACTCGATCTACCTCAAGATCCAACTATACCATTCTTGGGCATCTACCCAAAGGATGCTTCTTCCTAGCACAGGGAAGAAACTGTGTTCATTGCTACTCTATTCATAAGCCAGAAGTTAAAAACAGCTTAGATGTTTCTCAACAGAATAATTGATAAAGGAAATGTGGTATATTTACAAAATGAAGTATGATTTTGCCATTAAAAAAAAAAGATGAAATTTGCAGGTAAGTGGATGATGTTAGGGAAAAAAAAAAACTGAGTCAGGCATCCTGAGTATTCCTGAATGAGCTATCCTAGACCTAGAAAGGGAAATATGGTTATGTATTCATTTATATGTGGATGTTAGCTGTTAAGTAAGTGATAACCAAAGTATAATCCATAGAACTAGAGGTTGGGTATAGAGTAAATGACTAGTTAGGGGACAGTTAAATCTCCCTAGGAAAGGGAAAATAGAAAATTTCAGGTGGGTATGGGGGAGGCTGTAATGGGAAGGTCAAATGGGGAGGGGAAGGAAAAGAGGGACAAGGGAGGGAATATGGATATGGGGAGAGAATGAAGCTAAAATGAAGGGCCATTTGAGGAGTATATGGAAATCTAATACTGTAGAGGCTTCCTACACACACACACACACACACACGATCTAACTGTAAACACCGAATAATGAGGGGGACAGAGGCCCAGCTAACCAACTCTTGTCACCAAATGATGCTTCTGGTACCAAGAATGGGTTGTATCTAATTGAGTTGTTAGCTTAAGGGGCTCCATGGGAATCACCCAAACAGTCCAGACTGTTGCAAAGACTATAGGTTGCTTTCCACAAACTACTGGCAAGTCCCCATTGCTGAAGACAACACCTACACAACTCACTGAACATGCAGAAGTGGAGCTGGTGCCCACACAGAGCCTTCACCAGTACATGCTAGCATCTTTGATACATGAAGGGCCTCTCAGTGCTACCAAAAGAGAACACCAGCCCATCTACTAACCCTGGGCTTGACAATGGAGTCCTGCCTGCAAAATATATTAGTGCAGTGGTGGCACAATACTTGTTTTGACTTCAGACCCACTCCATGAGATGGAACCCATATCTGACATTACTTAAGTGACCAAGAACCTGAGACTAGATAACCCAGGGATCTAGGGTAAAATCAAATACTACTGTTCTTTAAAAAAAAAAAAAAAAAGTAACAATAAAACAACATTCTGCCACACTCATAGATCAGAGACCCACAGCCAGACATCATGCAGAGAATGTGAGTCCTTGGCACAGGCAACTCTAAACTGGGTACATTCATCCAATCCCTCCCCTCAGGGCTTAGGGGAGCCTGTGGAAGAGGAGGTGGAAAGAGTTTGAGAGCCAGAGGGGATGGAGGACGCCAAGAGAACAAGGCCTGCTAAATCAACTTGAGCAAAGCTCGTGTGAACTCACAGAGACTGAAGCAGCCCGCACAGGGCCTGCAGGGCCTGCAGCAGGTCCTCTGCATATAGATTAGGGCTTCCAGTTAGTCTTTTCTATGAGGCTCCTTACTGTGAGAATGAGTGGGTCTCTGTTCCTTGTTCCTTCTCTTGGACTCTTTCTTCTCTTTGTTTTGTCCAATTTCAGTATGTTAGTTTTTGTTTGTATCTTACTATTTTATTATCACTTAAAAGTTTGTTTTCTAATGAGAGAAAAAGTGAATCTGTCTGGGAAGAAAAGAAGGAAGAACTAAGAAAGTAGAGGGAAGGGAAACTACTCAGGATATGTTATGTGAGAACAAGTTATTTCAAAAAAGTGAAAAGATAAAATTGAAAGGAGCTTAGAGCTATTCGGTCCACATATTTAATTTCAGTAAAGCAGTATATTGACAGTTTAACGGGAATTATATTTTAATTTATAGAGCTATTTACAAATAACTGTCACCCTGACACCATCCCATTGTATAACTTAGGAACATCTTTGACACAGAATTTCACGTATACTAGGTTAACCTTAACCTTGAATTCACTATGTAACTGAGGCTGACCTTGAACTTTCGACCTTCCTGTTCACTCTCCAAAGTTCCAAAATTAGTCATGTGTCATAAAACCATAATGAATAATGTCATAGAACATTATTTAGATCTTTTACATTTTCTGCCAGTATTATTTTAGCATATATATTTATCTCAAACACTTTATAGTTTTTTTGCCATTGTGAGTAATATACTTTAATTTTGATTATCATTGGTATAGAAAATATACATAATTTGTATATATTTGCCTTAAAAGTAAAATGTAAGGAAAAAGAGAAACATTCACAGCATACTAGGTGTCCTGTTGAGTATAAAAGTGCAAATCCAAAAGCTATACGTTGTGTGATTACTTCATACAGTTGCGAAGTGAGATGACATGATAAGCCAGTGATTTTAGGGTGGGGCAGCATAGGAAAGGTGTGAGCTATGGAGGCCACTGTGGGTGCTTTTTAGGGTGGGCATGTGGGTCTCCCACAGCTGTTTGTGATGGAAAGGTGTGAGTGCTGTCCAGGGGTGGTAACATGTGGGTCTCACACAGCTGTTCTGATGGACTGAAGGCTTGTACAGGCTGGCAAGGCTCCACTCAAGTCTGTGTGGTTGATTTGCCAGTAGCTCCCTGCTTTGAAGAAGTTGCAGAAAGAAAACACAATCAAGCTCATACCACATTGGAGGCTGAGATCTCAGGCTCTGTAGTCAAGAAACTAAGAGTTTGCATTGCTGGGTGCACACTGACTATTGCTCCCAGAGCAGAACTCTACCCACCTCCCCCAGTTTCCTTTCTTCATGCAGTGAGGTTGGTCACCAGCCCCCCTTGCACAGACCTTCATGTTCTAGTTTAATTTCACTCACCATAACCAACTATGGTCTGAAATTTTAAATACTCAGTCAAATATTAAGACCACATTCTTGTTACTTTTATTATAATATATTTTTATAATTATATTTCATTGTTATTCTTAAATACTATGACTAGTTTATCTAATCTACTGGGAAGTAGAAAAAGACAAGATCTCCTGAGTAAATTGGGAGCATAGGGACCTTAGGAGAGGGTTGAAAGGGAGGGGAGAGGCAGGGAGGGAAGCAGAGAAAAATGTAGAGCTCAATAAAAATCAATAAAAAAAATTAATTTCACTAGGTATTACATATCAGAAGAAACATAACATACCTAGAGTTGGTCCAGTCTGTGGTTCCAGTTATCCACTGGGGATGTTGCAATCCATTCCCAATGGAGTAGAAGGATGGCCAGACATAGCACATAAGGCATGTGCCTGTGCTGCTTTGCACTCATTGCCCTGGACTCTTGCTATACTCATTTTTCTCTGTCAATATGAATTTTACTATTTGAATGATTAGTATCTCATGTTTACAAATACACGTAATATCTCATTGGACTCTTAATTTGATTGTTGTACTTCCAAAACCTTTGAACAATGCATTTCTTAGTTGGGTTATGCACACCCTGATCTGTATGTGAAATGGGAGAACAGTTACTGGGAGTTGGTTTACTCCTTCCACCATGTGGGTCCTAGGGATCTAATTCAATTGTCAGGCTTGTACTACAAAGACTTTTGCCCACTGAGCAGTCCTGCTTGACCCAAGCTCTACTTTCTTTTGAAACTTTGGTTGACCACTAGAATCAAGTCAGCCTTTAGTAAGAGATCACAGAACTGACATATGTGAAAATTAGAAATTGACACGTTATACCTAGCATCAAATGTTAGCCGGATTTCCTCCACGTGGAACATAGAAGACAGTTGTCAGAATTTAGGAGGGTGTCAAGGTCCGTGGCCCCAACATAGATACTAACTAGAATATACACATTAAACAGAAAGGTTGATCCATGCTAGCATTTGCTAGTAGGCAGATTGTTGGGAAAAGTGACAATAGGATTTCAAGTTCTGTACCTGGACTAACACATTTAGCTGGACTTGGTGGCACAGGGCTGTAATTTTAACAGTTTAGTGACTCGGAGACTGGAGCAGAAGGATAAATAGTTCGAGATCTACCAAAGCAAATTCAAATCTAGCCAGGCCATACAGAGAGACCCTGACTGAAACTGGAGGTATGGCCAGTGGCTGTGGATAAAGCTCAGTGGTAGAGCACTCTGAACAGAAAGATGAGGCAGTAGCTTTGCTGACTGCTGTCCTCCTTTCACTAACAGGTATTTTGATTCATCTAAGGTTAGAGGTCCCTCAGGTAGCAGTGCTGATCCAAAGCCCAGGGTGTGCTCAACTGGTCCTGAGATGACAGCGTTCACTGTTGTGTTGCATGGAGTTGTTCATCAGTGAAAAGCTTTTGGTTCTGCCTGCTGCTGCCTGCAGTATATTATCAGAATGAAGCATGCAGGAAGATGTCAGATGAAAACTCAGTGTCCTTCAGCCTTAGCTTTTGTAGGAAGTGGTTTTGATTGCATTTGGTAAAAAGTTCTGATGAAAATGGCTTCTCTTTTCTTTTGCTCAGATTAGAATTGGCATGTGAATTATTTCAGGTAGATTCGTTCCCCAAGGAGAATTGCGTGTGTTTCTCAGGCGGGCAGGGGACTGGGCTCACCTGGCAGTGATAAGTGCTGAGGTTTAATTGTAACAAATTAGTGCTTAAATATAGCAAGCATCCTGGGGCCTAAGTGGAATTGTATTGTGTATTTTGGGGAAAATGCACTTGAAATGTATTCAGACTCTGAGTTTCTTCTTCAGGTATTTGTAGCTGTGGGACTAGACTATTTGAACAAAAATGAAGGCAGTTTACATCTTAAAATCCACCTCAAATTTCCTACAGTTGCAAAAATAAACATTTCCATATGTGTTCCTATTGGCAGCATCCCTGACAGACTGCTCATCTAAGGCGATTCGTCTTTCATACTGTGTGATAGTAGAGTCACGGCTGTGCCCTGGCTCAGTGAACCAACTGAAGACAGATTGTTGTGTTCTACCTGGAATAGGTCTGTGGCTAACAGGGTCATGGTTGGTAAACTAGCAGTAGAATGGACTTGGAATGCATCTGGTATCTGCTACCATCTAATGTGTTTATGTAATCATGTGGCTCATGGGTTACAGAGCATGTCAGAGTTAGCACCTCCCTGCATAAAGGTCTGTACAGTCAGGGCATTACTAAGTCAAGTCGGTGTATTGACAGCCATTACTCTGCTCTCATAGAGTGTGAGTGCCTTAGAGACTTGGCATTAAAAGCAAATTATTCCTTTAGCATTTGACCAAATTCACAACATAGATCATGTGCAGCTGTAATCTCTTGTGTGAGAGTATTGTCCTATTTCGCTGTTGTTTTTAGAGATGATTTTGTGTTCTACGCGCCTTACACCTGGTTGTCCTCTAAAAGGTGTTTATTCTCTTCTTTGCCACCAGCAGCCAGTTCTGTATGTTCTTTGAGGGGTGTTTGTATTCCACTGAAACTGGTTCAGGAGTAATTTCTTTTAATATGGTGTTCTGTGAACTAATACATTTCTGTAACTTCGACAGCATAGATTGCTCATGGTTTGTAAAGAACAGTGCACAAAAAAATCTTCGTGAGCTTCTTTCTGTTCTTTATAACCTGAGCCTGGTGACAGACCATAAGCTGAGGACAGAAAACAACAGCCCAGTGCGGGGTGACATTTTCCAAAACAACTTGACCCACACACAAGCAAATGGCTGTTGCTTTTCCAGTGTGCAGGTCTTTGAGCCAAGTGATCAGAGCCATGGAAAATTAGACAGTTTTCCATCTCCCTGTCAATTAGACACAGGGTGTGTCTTCCCTTAACTGGCCCACCTCACAGGCTCAGTTTCCTCCCAGCTTCTGTCTGTGTTTATTTCAACAAGGGCCTGTGGTCTTTATCTCTCTTATTCATAAATAATCTGTTTTTTTTGTTTTTTTCCATGATATTTATTGAGCTCTACATTTTTCTCTGCTCCCCTCCCTGCCTCTCCCCTCCCCCCTTCAACCCTCCCCGAAGGTCCCCATGCTCCCAATTTACTCAGGAGATCTTGTCTTTTTATACTTTCTACTTCCCATATAGATTAGATCTATGTAATTCTCTCCTGGAGTCCACATTGTTGTCTAAATTCTCTGGGATTGTGGTTTGTAGGCTGGCTTTCTTTGCTTTATTTTTAAAAACCACCTATGAGGGAGTACATGTGATAATTGTCTTTATGTGTCTGGGTTACCTTACTCAAAATAATCTTTTCTAGCTCCATCCATTTTCCTGCAAAATTCAAGCTGTCTTTATTTTTTCCGTTGTGTAGTACTCCATTGTGTAAATGTACCACATTTTCCTTATCCATTCTTCGGTTGAGAGGCATTTAGGTTGTTTCCAGGTTCTGGCTATGACAAACAAAGCTGCTATGAACATAGTTGAGCACATGTCCTTGTGGCACGATTGAGCATCCTTTGGATATATACCCAAAAGTGGTATCACTGGGTCTTGAGGAAGGTTGTTTCCTAATTTTCTGAGAAATCGCCACACTGACATCCATGTATGTAAAACCTGTTCCAAAAGCAGCAAAAGCTCATATGTAGTGAGGAGCAACATCTAATTTTATGCATGCAGATTTGATGTGTCTAAGAAAAGGGTTTTGTATATTTATGGTGGGAGGTTACTGGGAACTTTTAATGAGATAGGATATTAACTTTTATACAGTCTGGACATTTACATGTATTTTTAATGTATTACAATTTGGTAATTATGTGCACATGAAATTAATAAAAGTTATTTCCTGTTATGAAAAAAAATCAAGAATCTTTTAAGTCGGGCGGGTGGTGGTAGTGCATGCCTTTAATCCCAGTACTCCGAGGCAGAGGCAGGTGGATCTCTGTGAGTTCAAGGCCAGCCTGGTCTATAAGAGCTAGTTCCAGGACAGGCTCCAAAGCTACAGAGAAACCCAGTCTTGAATCCCAACCCACCCCCCAAAAAAAATCTGTTTTAAAGCCCAAATCAAATAAGAATCTATGGGAAATGTTTTGCATTTCTTCTCCAAATATCCCCTTTGACCTCAATCCACCTGCAAGGTATTGTAACTTATGTGAAAGGAATTATCCACCCAACTATTACCTGTAAACATATCTAGATTATAAAAGCATTTGAGCATTTGTTTACTTAAATATGCATAAATAATTTATTTTAAAGTCTGAAATCCAGTATTTATTTCTATAAAAATTAAAGTGTGTGTATTAGGTGTGGGTGTTATATAGATCTGGCCTCACTGACCATCATGATGGTTTCATTTGGCAGCCTGCGGGTAAACTTGGACATGGGCAAAGCAGCATATGGATGGATGATTATGAAAGATGAGAATATTCCTGGGACAGTTGTTCGGACCAGCACAATACCAGAGGAACTTGGACGCCTGGTGTACTTACTGACAGACAAAACAGGTACTGTTTATTTCTATTTGTCTTTCAGTGGACCAGATAACATCAGAAATATTCTGTTTACACATGATATATATCATAATTGAATACTGGATTTATAGGTTTCCAGACTCAATCTTTGAAAACGTTCTATGAATGAATCTCCATTCTTTTATACCTTCACTTCCTTTACACTTAGTGAACTGTATCTTTGCTATATGTAACACGAGGGCCTGCTTGTTGGGGTTTCTGTCCTGCCCGGTTCCCACAGTCGCTAGGTCCCAAGGAAAATCACACAGAGAGTCTACATTAGATATAAACTGATTGGCCCATTAGCTCAGGCTTTGTATTAGCTCTTATAACTTATATTAGCCCATTATTCTAATATATGTTAGCCACATGGCTCGGTACCTTTTCATCAGGTCAGGTCACATCCTGCTTCTTCCCTGGTATGGGCAGGACTACGGGAGGAGCTTCTTTTTTCCCAAAATACTCCTGTTCTCATTGCCCCGCCTCTACTTCCTGTCTGGTTGTCCTGCCTGGCTACTGGCCAATCAGCATTTATTTAAAACATAATTTACAGAATACAGAATTGTCCCGCACCAGTTATAGCTTTATATTTTAGTTTATTTTATATTTTATATTGAATTTTACAGAATCTCACAAGCTGTTTTCTCACTACTGTTACGTAGCTCTCTAATGGTTTAAGAGCAAAATGTGTATTTGTTTATTGTAGGATGATCCTTACTTGAGTTGTTAGAAGTTGTGTAAATTCAGTGTTTTAACAATAGTACCTCCGATGCAGATTACTACACTTATTTATCCCTTTCTGTGTTGTCCTTATTTGTTGTTCTTTCTATTAAAGAATTCTTAGTAATCTATAATGTACTAAATAAAAGATAATGATTTATATTTCTAGTGTTAGCAAACAACATAGTAAAAGCAACATACAAAGCATAATTAAATAAAATATGTTCCAAATATGATTCAGCACCTTCTTTGATTAGTATTAGTTTCTAGTTAAACTACAAAGAATGCAAATACACTCATAACATAATTTAACATTGTTATAGAATGATTTCCATTTGCAAAAATGGGAAATAAAAGCAGGTGTATAACCAGGAAGAACACATATTTACAGATATGATGACAAGGGTGGCCAACCGATAACTAATTAGAATATTAAATCAGAAACAAATGGCAGGTTGAAAGTTAAAATACTCAAAACAACCCCTCTGGGTGTAAGTGGGAAACAGAGCTTCTGCTCACAGCAGCATGCTGTCAGAACTGTGGCTCTGAACGGAAGGACCTAGAGTGTGGACAATGACATCACCAAGAACTATAACCAAACATTTGATGAATATGAATTCAGCATTCTGCAGATGTCAGCTCCCATGGGGAATCTGGAAGTTTAGTGTAACTCAGGGTCCGGTTTGAGAATTTTTACTTGGAATTCAGTACAGTACCAGGTGGAGAAAATCAAGAAAGGTTGGTGCTCATAAATGCAGATGACCTAGATGTTCCTACTTCAAGAAACTATGTAAATGGAAACTGTGCTTTCATTTCCTTGTTGTCCAGACCCGAATAATCACACAGAAACTAATTACAACACATTTTGGCCAGTGGCTCAGGCATATTCCTAGCTAGCTCTTACATCTTAAGTTAACCGATTTCAATTAATCTATATATTGCCACAACACTGTGGCTTACCCATAATGCTCCGGCATCTTTCTCCTTTGGTGGCTACATGGCATCTCCCCGACTCCACCTTTTTTCTCTCTTTCTCTCTTTCGGATTTCCCACCTGGCTTTACTCTGCTAAACCATAGGCCGAAACAGCTTTATTCATCAACCAATAAAAGCAACACATATACAGAAAGACATCCCACATCAGAACTAGACTAAGGAAATGGGTTGGAGTTTCCTTTCCCAATTCCAGTCGGCTGTCAGGAAATTTGTAGAAGACTTCAGTCTATCGCAATGATAGCAAACATTCCAAAAATTGAAAACATTCCAAAATTGAAAAGATCTGGAGCAAGGAGGAAGTCAATACCAAGCATATTGAAGCTCAAGATAGCTCCTAGGATTAGCCACACAGAGGGAAGAATTCTCCATACCAGAGTCTGGAGAGGTGGTACTGCATAGCTAGTATGCTTGGGCAGGCAGATACAAGAAAAAGCCATAGATCATGAGTGCACTGCTGTTCAGCACTCACAGGCAGCGTTTGTTCAGGAGCCAATCCATCAGAGTTACAGGTAGGAGACTGCAGGGTAAAATTACCCCACTGCTATGAGCTACATGGCTTCTCTCCTAGCTCTGCCTTCTTCCTCCCAGCATTCAGTTTAGTTTTCCCCACCTAGCTAAGTTCTGCCCTGCTATATGTCCAAAGTAGTTTCTTTATTCATTAATGGTAATCACAGTATACAGAGGGAAATCCCACATCACTTTAAAGGCCTCTATGTACAAGCACAAAGTGATGCAGGAGAAAATTACAGTATCTGCTAACATAGGAGGAAATGTTAGCTTCATCACTTAAATTATTAATTGATCATCCAAGCAGGCAGGAACCAGCTAAACTAAAGTCTGAATAGCGTTGATCTCATGGAGTAGACTAATATCTTTATCTGCCACCTAGAGAACGTTTTTAGCTAGTTTGTGTGGGAAACTAAGGCAGACTGGAATGAACTAGACCTTAGTGGAGTCTCAATGAACTCCAAGGAGTGGGTGTGCCTACTTACGGTAATGGCAGAAACTACCATGGAAGTTAGGAACATAGTGCAAATAGCACATAGAATTATTGCTATCTTTAACTAACATCAGAAATGGTCAAAGTTAGGAATGCAACAGAAATAGCACACAGAATCACTCGGTATCTTCACCTGTGGAATATTCAAGGAACTTGTGTTTTCAATTAAAAAAGAAAAAGAAAGACGATGACTTGGTAGTGTATGCCTTTTATTCTAGCACTCATGCAGAGAAAGGTGGATCTCTGTGAGTTTGAGGCCATCCTGATCTACATAGTGAGTTCCAGACATCTAGGACTACATAAAAAGACCTGGCTCAAGAAAAAGAGAGAATAAAATTTAAACTTAAGAGCAGTAAAACTCTGACATTGGGAAGAGATCCTGAAGATGAGAACAGAAAACAATGGTGTGGTATTCAGAAGCAGGTGGAGCATGATGGTGCACATCTGCAGGCCCAGCTGCTTGCTCAGAAGGCAGAGGAGAGCCCCTTGAGTCTGCATTCAAGGCCAGCCTAGGTAACACAGCAAGATTCCTTCTCTTTAGAAATAAACAGCTGTAAAGATGAACAGCACCATTCAGCTGGCCAGTCTTTAGAAAAGACTTAATAAAGATGAGTACAACTTGAAGGTAGAATATGGAAAAAATAAAACAAAACCAAAACGGATATAAGCAAGTAAAGCAAAGCTACAATGATGATATTTTAAAATATCATAATGGAATATCAGCTCCTTATTGTCAGCAGCTTTTAAATGCAAGCAATAGAAAAGTTCTTCAGGAAATGTAAGCCATTAAATCAGACCCAGAAGAAATAGTTTTTGTCACCTGAAAGCATTTTTTAAATTTTCACCTTTATTTATTATTTTCTGAGGGTGGTAGGTTCATGTGCATGCTACTTTACATGCATGGAGATCAGAGGACCACTTAGGGAGTCAATTTTCTCCTTCCACCATATGGGCTCTGGGGATTGAACTCAGGTCACCGAGTTTGGCAGTAGGTACCTGTGTCTGCTGAGCCATCTCACCCACCCCATCCCAAAACTTTTAAAAGTCATCTTCAGAAGGATCTCCTACCACTAGCCCAAAATAATTTATGGGTATTTTTATCGTTATACTTTGTATAATATGAACTCGCTTTTTCAGATACAAGAATGTAGAGAGGGCATTTTATTGGTAGAAAACTGAAGCCTCAGCAAGGTCAGGAGAGAACTAGAAAGGAAAGGTAAAAGTATCTCTTTCATGTCAATCTAAAATTCCTAAATAAAGTGCCCAATCTAGTGATGCTCAATATTTAAAACTCTGTACAAGTTAAGGAGAAAGCCACAATGAAGTATACAATAGTAGATAAAGCGTAACAGGTTTGAGACATTTGTTAGAAGTCATTACCTATTTATGATTTAAGAAGGAAAGCTCATAATAGAAGCCCTGTAATCAACAAGAATATTATGTGTGAGGCTCTAGAGAAATGTGGTCCAGCTGCAAGGCTTATTTAAATTCAGAAATCTATCACTATAAATTACAGCATTACTATAAGAAGGAAAAACCCAGGGACCCCCACCAACTCAGTAATGCTTTTGATGATACCTATACATATGAAGTTCATTAGCAAACTAGAGGTGAGGGTAGGTAAATTGTTTTTACTCTAGAAAAGGGTACTCCCAGCATGTAATCTTATAATATGTAGCAAGCAAGCATTAACACTTACCAGTAGGATTTTTAAAGCTTTTCCCCAAGACAAGGAGCAACAAAAAGATAACACTGTCAATTTCAAACTTGAATTACTAGCTCATGTCAAAAAGTAAGGAAAAGGTCAAAGGTTAAGAAGAGGATGTAATCCTAGCTCCTTGGTGAAAGGGTGGGTGTTGAGGCAGGAGGAATTGCAAATCCAAGGTCTTCCTGGACTACAGAGTAAGTACAAAGCCAGCCTGCACACCTTAGTAAGACCCTGCCTTAGAAGAAAAAGTAAACCATGACTGGGGCCATGGCTTAGTGTGGAGGGCTCGGCCAGCATGTGAAAGACCCTAGGTTTAATCCCTGGTACTACCAAAAATTAGGGGTCTGGTGGAGGGGAGGAGGCAGACAGCAAAGTACTTATTAGCAAAAAAATAGAAAATCTAATAAATTTATAGATTAGTATTAGAATTGGTAGGTCATTTTTAGCAAAACCAATATAGAAAAATCTATTGTGTTTACAAACAACAAAACCCAGAAAATTTTAAGAATTAATATTCAATGACAAAAACTTAAAATCATTGATGTAATTGTCTTCCCGTGGTTGGAGAATGTGTTTTCTGTAGCATTTGACCTTTCTCTTTCCAGTGGCTCACGCTTAGGCAGAGTATGTCCTAGCTTGGTGCAAGGCAGAGGCCCTATACTCAGGAGTGTTTGGCCTGCAGGGTGTGTGGTTGGCCAGACTGCTCTTTGCTTGCCAGCCTTTTCTCTGACCTCATAAGTTGAAGAGAAGTGTCTTATTTGGTTGGTGTTCCCTATGGTGATGCACCGAGTCTTCCACTTCCATCAAGAGCTTTTCTTCCTGTTTTGTTGTTGTTTTTTCAAAGCTCACTTGACTACTACCAGTCGGGGCAGACCCTTCTGTAAGTCAGAGCGAAGGTTGGAGAGATTGGCTGGGTCAGGAGTCCAGGCGACAGAGCCTCTGGTGGGTGCTGGGAGGCTGTATAGTATATGTCTGGGCCCTGAGGTGCTTTGAGCATTGGAGCCAGCAGTAGTGTTGATAAGCAAGGTGCTGGCCTGAGTTGTCCTAGTCATTCCCAAAAGCAGACTTTCAATGTCTGTCTCTGGCTGCCTGCTGTGGTTAATATGTAGATGTTTTATTACATTAGACCTCTTTAAAATGCTGACTTCCTTTTTAAAAAACAAGGATGAAATTCTTAATTACAGCTGCTCATTTTCCGTTGTGAAATTTCAGTTCATCAGGGTAAGATCCTGAAACCCAAAAATCCCTTCACTTGGTGCTGCTTTTAAACCTGTGCTTCTCAGGTACAAGCAGTCTTAGTGTTTGGGATTAGATAATAACAAGTCAAAAGACGAGAGGGCAGGAAGCAGTTTTGAATATATCATTCTGCAGGAAGGGAGCCACATAACTGAAAAGCAAAAAGTAGCTGGAGCATTGACATGCTGACAGACAGTGGCTTCAGATGCACCACCACTAACCCTCAGGGCTCCATCTCACTGGCCTGGGATACAAAGCCTCATTCAGTGAACAATTTGGGGCTTAAGGCTCCTTCTGCCCCCTTTTCCAATTCTAGGCTCAATCAAGTAGAACTTCTCCCACCTCTCAGAGTCCTGAGACAAGCAGGCCCAGCCAGAGGAGGGAGGGATTTAATGTCTACAAACTCACCTCACATTGAAAATGGAGCACAGTAATCTTTCTTACATTGGTGTGATATTTATGAATCCTGGCAGGACTGTATTTGGAGTGTACTGAGAAGCAAACCAGATGCTGTCATGGCTTCACTTGTTTGTTGAGATGGCATCTACTCTGCTTCCTGGGCTGACCTGGAACTCACTATGTAGCCTAGGCTGGCTTTGAACTCATGGTAGCCTTTCCACCTCCTCCTCCCAAATGCCAGGGTTACAGATGTGAGCCATCGTGCCTGCCCACTACTGCCTTTCTAGAAAAGCCTTTCACTCTAAGAGCCACTGAAGAAAATGTCATCCTTGGCTGAGGTTTTCCTTATTGTCTGGCCGTTTATTTAGAAATGCTATGCCTGTTCTGGCTGCATCTCCAGCTGCAGTCTCTCCCTAAAGCTGTCTCATGGGAGACTCTTGCTCATCACTGACTTATCCTGTCCTAGCTTGTGTTTCAGGGACAGGGGACTCTGGATCCCTGATTCCTTCCTGAGTGTCCCAGGCGTTCTTGAAGGTGGTAGGTCTGCCGTGGCCTATCATAAAGTCCACACTAGCTAAATCATAGGCTAATGAATAACAGAGAACAAATGATATAATTATTATTGTCAGCAGCTAAGTGCCATTTCATTTCTCCCACCTCAGTCTTATAGAAAGCATGTATTTCACACAGTCAGATGAAAAGACATGAGAGTGAGTGATGACCACCCCTCTAATTGTGATCTCAGATGCATCTTAACTCTCCTGAGTGAGAATTGTCAGCCTCTCCAGCTCAGAGGCAACTGCTGGTCAACTCTGGGGACAGGGACAGTAGATGAGCACAAATAGAAATCTGCGTAAGTCTAACAGGGCCCATCTTGACCCCTAGCCCCTTTTGTGTCCTGCTGAGACAGTGCACTCTTAGTGTTATGTTCCAGGATGTAAATTGCTAGTTCTGTCTCGTATTCTCTATTTTAGTCACATAAGTAATGGCTCTGTATTCTCCTGCGCATATGTGTCGGAAGCAGGTCAGGTGTTAGCTGCTGATACCTTGTGTCCTCATCCACAGCACAAGTTGCAGCAGTAGATGGTTGTTGGCATGAACAGCTCTGATTCAGGTGAGCAGAGGTTTAGTACTCGGGAATCAGTCAGTTTTCAGACATCTTACATGGGCTGAATTCCTGCTGAAATGCTTCCGTGTAAGCTGGCATCCAAGAGCTTTACATTACTAACATAATTGTAAGGTGGTCCTTCGTATGATTGTAAATTGGGTTTGTGCTTCATCAATAAGCTTTTTGACAAGAAGCGTCCATCACAGTGGCTCTCTCATTTGCCACAGCAGAATAGAAAATGAAGTGTCCCAATAATTGCATTATAGTTTCCTTCTTGTGGACAAGAAAGCAATGTGGTATAATTAGGTTTGATTGGAGTGCACGTTTCCGGTAAGATCTGAAATTAATGGTGTTGCTATAGTGACACATCTGCGGCCAGCAGCGCGTGAAACATAAAGTAATTCACTCGACAAGAGTCGACATCTGTTAGCTGCAAGGATGCAGAGCATATTGACACTGACCAGGAATGCTAGACGCAATGTGATAAATGAACAAATGATGCTGAAACAGGAGGACGGATAATTTGTACTTAATCTGCTGGGAGAACTTTAATCTTCTCACTGGTTGCATTTGACAATGCCATTGTTTAAAGAACAATGCTGCAGTGAACTCATAAATTTTAAAACTTAACTCACTGTGCAGCCTATGAAAGCAATACATTAATTCCTTTGCTAGGAAGTTTTTGTCTTCATGTAGAACAAAATCATTGCTTGAAACAACAGGATTTTTTTTGAACCTATATTTTAATTATAGCCTCCATTACCCGAAATGTCATATTCTTCAGGTTTGAATACTGTGAGGTTCATAGGACAGCACCATCAGGAGGGAAATGCTGTTTTCATAGTTTTTAAAAGCAGCAAAAATAATGGATGTGTTTGCTAGTTAGTGTATGTATAGTAGGAAGATCTTGAAACTAAGATGTCGAGGAAATTTTTATTGGCCTTTAAGCCAGAAGGCCACTGAGGGTCTCCATATTGGAGGTAACTGCAATAGTCACTTGTAACAAACATGCAGCCATTACTAAAGTCTGTACTTGGGTGTGAGTGCTATAATTAACATTTTGGGTGTTTAGACTGATTAAGATACTCAACACAGGCAGTGGCTGAGCAGACATTGGGAAAGGCCTGATTGACAAGGAAAGTAGACTGCTTCTACATGAATAGGATCTGTGTGTCTGTGTGTGTGTTTGATCAATTTGTATATGTGTGTGCGTGGATTCGTGTGAATGTTCATACCTGTATGTGTGGTGGCCAAAGGACAAGTTTGGATGGTTTTCAGGTGCTCCCCACCATGTTTTTAAGATAGGGCCTCTCACTTACCTGGAGCTCCCAGGTGAGCTAGCCTGACTGACTGTTGAACTCCAGGGATCTCTGTGTCTCCACCTCCCCAGCACTGGGATTACAGGTACATGTGGACTACCATGCCCAACTTGGCTTGTTTTGTTTTTTGAGACAGGGTCTTACTATGTCACCCTGGCTGGCCTGAAACTATGTAGATCTAGCTAGCTTCAAACTCAAAGATCCACCTGCCTCTGCCTCCTGAGTTCTGGAATTAAAGGTGTGCACCACCACCATGCCTCACCAACTTAAAAAAAAAAAGTAGGTTCTACAGATTGGACTCTGGTCCTCATGCTTGTAAGCCATGTATTTTTATCAACTGAACTATTTCCCCAGTTTTGTTAGTTATTTTTGAGATAATTCTCTATGTAGCCTACACTAGCCTTGAACTGCTAATCCTGTCTCACCCTCCTGCGTGCTGGGATTATGTGTGTGCCATGATACCCTACTGAATAATGTGTTTTAATGACCAGTGCATGTGATTTGGCCATCACCAGGGAGATTTTGTTTTCATTCACTCACTGTTTAGCTGTGATAAGTGATCTTTAGTGGTCATTCCTTTGCTTTGTTCAAATCTTCACAGGAAGTTCTGTAGACCTGAGATGAGCTGGTCCTTGTGTATTGTAGGTGGCTTCTTCTGTTAGTCTGTTAAAATCACCTGTCTGTCTGTGTATTAAGGCTTGGTAGAATCTCAGAGGTTCCCATCTGCTTCCCTGCGTGGACGGCATCTGTTGCCACCCTGAGAATGATGCCTGCAGGATGTTTTTCTTAAAAAGCAATTTCTCCTTTGCCTGCCTCGCTCACTGCAGTCCAGAAAGCCTCTGCTTTATAAAAGACTACTGTGTTGTTTTCTCTTAGAAATCACAAGAAAACCTGTTATCACAGGAACTGCATGTCATAAATAGCTCAATGTCATTCTCATTGATGTGTTAGCTCCCTCACCACCTGATTTCATAGCCAGCACCTCCTTTTTAATAGTTTCCAGTTTGGAACCTGTCAGTTTCTGTCATATTAAGATAACAAAGTATCTAGAAATCACAAAGTGATTGAGCCATGAAAAACACTAAGATGAGACAGGGGAAGAACTCTGCGATGCCGCGCTCTCCTGGGACTTACGCAAGGGAATCTGAATGAGTGCAGGAGGCAATGCAACACTGAAAACTTTTTAAAGAAAATTCTGAAGATCCCTCTTGCTATGTGAATGTTTTGTGCATTCATCTAAGGAGCGTCTGTCTATACACACAATGCAGATTCGAGGATCCTGCCAGGTAGGATGTGCTTAACCAGAAGACTGAAATATCAGAGACACATCGTTCTTCTTATCTGGTGGGCAATGCTAGTCAGTGGTTTGAATATATCAGTTTTGAACTGACTCAAACTGCTTATTACAGCCTAGACATTTTAAATATACAGTTATTACATTGTAGTTTGAGTCAAATGAAAAAACTCAGACTATGTCTCTCTCTTCCACAGCACTTGGTAAAGCTATTATATTGTGCTTACCACAGTCCAAGTTTAGAAACTTCTCCCAGAGCAACCCTGTATGCACCGAGTCACTCCTCACTCAATATCTTGTCTGCTTATAGTCCAAAGAAACCCTGACCCTACTTTCTTTCCCTGTGGATTTGCCTGGTGGGCACATATGGATGATATAAAACATCTGGGCTCTTGGTGTTGGGCTTCATTTAGTAGAATATTTTCAAGGTTAATCCATAGTGTAGAATATAGTGACTACTTCATTCTTTTTTTCTGATAAAGACTATTCCAGTGTGTGTGTGTGTGTGTGTGTGTGTGTGTGTGTGTGTGTTTCATTCTATTTATCTAGCTACGAATGAATGGGCATTAGGGTTGTTTCTCCATTTTTGCTTATTAGAGATAATTCTGCTGTGAATGTGTAAACATTTAGCCGGAGCAAAGTAGACATGAAAAAGAAGTAGCATCCATATTATAAAAGAGAGTAAAACTGTCTGCTTATGTATGATGCAGTCTTGTATATAGGAAATCTTCATGGATCTCTACAAACTTAATAGCCAAAGTATGGTCAACAAAAGCACTCTTAACAATGAATTATATTTTTATATACTAGCAATAAACTATCCCAAGGTTGAATTAGAAGGCAATTTCATTTAGGATAGCATCAAAAATTAAAACATTTCATAGTATAAATATGCCACCCAAATTCCTCAAATGAAGCTAGATTTCAAATACCTATTTAAATCCCAGCTACTTTTCTTTTTCAGCACTAGGACAGTTGGTCTTAAAATCTATATGGATATATTGGGAGGGACCAGTGAACTAAAACAGTCTTCAAGAAGGAAGTTGGAAGGACTAGCATTTCTTCATTTCAGAACTGACTACAGAACTACTGTCAGTAGGACTGTGTGGCAGAGCAAAGGGCAGACACACAGTATGGGGGATTGAGCTATGAGTGGGATCAAGCACCTTTCAGTGAGGCTTTCCAGATAGCACTCTAGGAAATAAAGACTCCCCAAATCTAGTACTGCTACAATCGATACCTATTTCCCAAAATGAAGGGGAACTCTACCTCACATCTTGTACGAAGCTCACTCAGAAGGGATTCCTTACCTAAATATAAGTGCAAAAATTGTAGCTTTTTAGTTGTTCATTCTTAAGAACTTGCTTTGATTTCTTCATGACATCTTCCGTGGCTCCTAATAAACAACTGAATTAAAAGCTTTTAATAATCCAAGCCCGAGATAGGTGTGGTGATACATACCTACTCAGGAGGCTCGGGCAGGATGGTTACAAGTGAGGCTAGCTCGGCTGCATAATGGAAGGAAAGAAATCTAAATACGGAGCTTTATAATATCTGCTCTGGAAGGAGGAAATAGTATAGTTATCTTCATAATTATTGTCCTAAGAGGAGGAGATAATAGTTGTAACCTGGGTTTCTGTTACCTTTTACATCATGTCTCTTAAGTATACTGTGAAACAATATATTTAATATTTTAGTGTTCTCTGTGGTTCCTCCCCCATTGTCTTTGTGCTTGTGTGATCTTACTCTTGAGATTTCTCCAAAGATGCTAAGATGCAAAATACAGTAGCTAGCATTGTTGAACTTGGGAAACTTAGAGTGGAAATACTATATCACAGGCTTAAAAAGGATGACTAAATAGGCACATTCAAACCCTAAATTCACTGTCTAGAAATAGTTTGAATGGAGTGATTATAATGATATGTCTTTGTGTTGGGAAAGCATCTGATACCACTGTGGAATGAAATGCTAGGTTTTTCTTTGCTAGTAACCTGGAAAAAAAATACCCCATCAAATGAATGATACATGATGCAAATACATAGTGTTATAGATGCCTTCTCCCATGCATCTTTAGTCCCTAGTTTTTCTTTTGTTTTATCAGGTTTTTGTTTGTTTGTTTTCAGTTTTATTGTTGTTTGTTTTTTGAAATAGGATCTTACTACACATCTGACTTGGAACCTTGTAGACCAGACTGCCCTGGGATTCAAAGAGATCCACCTGCCTCTGCAGCTTAGGCGCTGGGTTTAAAGTTTTGGGCCACTTCACATCTTGGTAGTTTCCAGTTTTAATTAAACTTTTATCTTCATTCTTTTTATCAGCAGCTGTTTTCATTCCAAGTGAAGAGCTGGGCTTTGAGGATGACATTGAGATAATACAGAGAGTCCAAGCTCGGAGTATAACCATGTGATGCAGAGCTTCATAACATGCTCAGAGCCAGAGGTTTATCCCCAGCACTTAGGGGGCAGGATCCCTAGCCAGGAACCGTAGCACCCCAGCATTCCAAAGGCTAAAGCAGAGTCAAGAGTTGGAGACTAGCGTGGTTTATGTTTCTAGCCCTTTCTCTCTTGGCCTCCTTCCAGGAGCATCAGTTGTAAAGCTGCCTTCATGCTGCCCCTGAGGGAGCTCATCTCCATGTCTCGCTGGTGGTCTCTTGGAGCACTCACCCTCTCAGAGTGCTCCCTGCCCTGCATTTGAGGCCTCTGGAAGTAAGGCTCTTTCCATGCTTGTCTCTTTAGCTGTGGGATTTTGAGCAAAGGAATCCACACTGCCATGCCTTATGTTTTAGAGACTTCATGAATTACCCTACACCCACTTTTAAAGACTGAGTGTGAGTGCCTGACAGCAAACAGGCACAAGTATGTGAGCTCTAGCTGTTTACTACACTGACCCTGTGTTTGCTGATGCCTTTTAATGAATGTTTGCCAGATAGGCAGTTCCCCAGTCATTTGAAGTTTGTGGAGATGTGGGAGCTGGGGAAGGTAACAATCAAGAGATCAAGAGTGTCAGTGTAAAAAAAAAAAAAAAAGATAGCTCTAGATGGCATAATGAAGAATTCTGTTGTCTATCCTGAGCAGTTTATATTTAGAAGGGTGAACCATATCAAATCACTGGTTACTTTTAATCAAGAGATTTCTGTTTTAGAAATATAGCACAGGTGGGAAGTGTGTTAGAAAATGTTAGACCTGAATTTAAGAATACCTTCAAGAGGTTCACAAAGAGAGCAAAGGAGGAAGAACCGAGGGTACGGTGATATCAGGGTGCAGTTGGTAGCACCTCTTTCTTATGTGTCTGGTACTTTATATATCCAGTGTGCCACCTGGATGCCTGCGAGATCCCTGTGCCACCTTTGGTGGCATGTCACTGTGAGAAGGCAGTGGTGAAGGTCTTGCTTGTCAGTCAGGGCTCCTACAGATGAACACAGTGTCTCTGTAGCACAGTTAACAAAGATCTGAAATAAAAGCAAGAGTTAATTATGGTTATACAGCAGTTTATGAAGGAAATACAGTGTGCATCTGCATTAAGCTTTTGGGCTCTGAGGGAGAGAAGAGGTTAGGATGACTTATCCTGGGTAATGACAAGACTGTACATGCAGCAGCAGCACAGCTGGGCATAGGGAGACTTGCTGGGTATAGGAGATGCCTGCCCACAACCCACTAACCTTGCACAGGAAAGCTTCTCGGCCTGGAGTCATGGCAGCACAGAGCACAGCAGAGGTGCACTGTTATCACTTACCAGTCTATAGCACTTGCATGAGATTGTCTGAAGACAAAGAATTGGGGAGTCAGGCATGATGTTCCACCCTGACTGGACTTCTTGGCAGTTGTTGGCTTCTGGGAGAGGCCATTCTTCTCTATGATAAATCAGCCACATTCCCGTGGGGATGGCACTGTGAAGAGTTGGAGAAAGAAGGATGGCTATGATCAAAATGTATAAAATTCTCAATAAAATTATTTTAAATTATTTTTAAACAGCTTCTCATTATTAGTCTAACCTATACCAGCGTTTGTTGTAATATTATCTTAACTTTACATATAGAGTTGTACATAATAAAATATTGACCTCCTTGGCCCATTCTAAGTTATAGGATGGAGAAAAGTCTATTAAAAAATGCTGTTTACATCAAGTCATCTGAAACAACATTTTTGCATATAATTTGTCTAGAATATTGTCAACTTTGGGAACACATACTTTGGGAACTTTCTGTTTACCAGTTAGTGTTTTATTTTATTACCTTTGACTTCGTAGTGCTGGAATCCTGGTTATCTTTGTTATATACCATATACAGAGCTCCCCGTTTACCTGAGGCTGGGCTGCTGCTGTGATATTTTAAGCTAATTCCACTTTGAGACTGCCATAAACTACTTCTCACATAATGATTTCATTTCCAGTTCTCTCAAGCTGGAGTCATCTATTCAAGATGTATAGTGCCCACAGTCAGTACACAAGGCTATAGCTAGTGTTGCTCTTGAGTAATTTGTAAAGTTATAATAAATGTGTCTAAGAGGGCTTGTCAAAATGTACAGATCTGCTCTTTTGTAAAGAAGATCCGGTATTATTCTGGAAAGTTCCCAGTCAATAACCCATTTTGCTCCGAACGTAAATCCAGACTAGTCATTGATAGGTCTTGTCAATATCATGTATGCCAAAGAAAATAAAAGGCATAGAGATGTTTTGTAACCGTATGAAAAGCCACCGTGCTGCTGTCACACGGTGGCTCACTGTCAGTTGCTAACCTTGCTGTATGTGCTTTGAGTCCAGTGCGGCAGTCCCAGTGCAGACGAGACTCGAGTTCCTTTTCTCAACTAAAAGGGCATTTAAGCATTCCTTTGTTGTTTTACTTCTGTGAAATCAGGTGAATTAATCATATGCATGTACTGCAGTGTGTTTGCATTACATGAGATATACATGGGTTAACTATTTGCAGTCCTGGGTATAGTTATTTTAATGTGTCTGCTCTGCTTTGAGGAGAGAGTGTTAAATAATGGCTTTCTTAGAAACTCAATGAGGGAAATTGTCTCCCGTCTCACAAACCTTTCTTCTCATTGCAAGTGACATAAATATGTGCTAAGGGTTAAACATCTGTAGCATTTATCTCTCTACCAATAATGATTGCTTTCAAAGGTCAGTCTTCTTAAGTCTATTAAGCCATGCTGATTTGGGGCCAGATCATGTTGTTCTCCAGCTCAGTCCTATGACTGAGTCATTGGTGACTTAGCTTCCTTTTCATGCCTCATTCAGAACAGCAGAAGTTGCCATTATGCCAGTTAACAGATCTTAATTTCAAAGGCAGAGACTCAACTTCTCATTTTTCTAGAGGACCTTTCATTGTTAATGTGACATGCTTGGGGAAAACTCCTAAGGCACCCGGTCAGAATGAGCATTCTGCTGGGACTTTGCATCTCTAACAGGTGTCCCAGGGACAGTCAGCAATGCACCCAGCAGCCCTCCTGGCCAGAGCTCCTCATGGAGCAGCAGGGCCTTCCCTACCTGCCTGTCTTCACGGCTGCTGCTCTCCCCATCACAGGGACTCTCACTCAGAACGAGATGGTATTCAAGCGACTCCACTTGGGCACTGTCTCCTATGGAACAGACACTATGGACGAAATCCAAAGCCACGTCCTCAATTCCTACTTGCAGGTATGTGGATGAACTTCTGAATGCCATCTTCTCTCAATGTACCCACACTGGTAAGCTATATTGAGCCTGTTTTATGCTACTTTGGTTGTTTTTAGTCCTTATTATTACCTTGCTATCAATTCTTGTATCTCAGACAAGAAATTATAACTAGCATTTGTATATCAGCATAATTATGGGAGATATAATGAGCTCAGATCATTTATTTATATTATTAGTGAATTTTTCTTTAACAGGGGTTGGTTTTTCAAGACAGCGTTTCTCTGTGTAACAGCCCTAACTGTCCTTGAACTCGTTCTTTAGACCAGGCTAGCTTTGAACTCACAGAGATCTGCCTGCCTCGGCCTCCCCAGTGTTGGGATTAAAGGTGTGTGCCACCACTACCTGGCTAGTGAATTATTTCTAAAAATAAACTCTTTAGTAAACAGTATTTTAAGGGGTAATTAATAGGATACTGGTATTACTGTGTCTCCTAATAATACCTTTGTTTTTCTTCATAATAAAACTTTCTCAGGTTTTAAAAAATAAATTCTGATTTCATCTTTTCCAGTACCTAAGGTAGATAACTCAGCATCACGCACCATCATGCCTGTCACTGAACTCTAGCAGCATGTGGATTTGTTGTGTCAGCAGGCATTCTCTCTCTCTGTCCTCTTATTCTGTCCAAGCAATTATCATATGACATTTTTAAAAAAGATAATACTACTTGCCAAGAGCTGAATACAAAGATGGGATTTGTCTGTCATCTGCAGAGGCTTGCAGACAGGTATGCTGTACAGGGTCCTCCCTTACCCGTCCCTTCCAGTTATCCATGCTCCTGACTCTAGACATATCAGGACCCTTTTGTGTAGAGAATGTTCAGTTCAAATAGAGGGCTTAACCCAGGCTTCAAGGAGTGTTTGTGACTCAATGATTATTACTTTTTGTTTTCTTTTCTTTTTTTATTTAACATAATTTCTTTATTGAATCTTTGGAAATTTCACATCATGTACCCCAATTCTGCCCACCTCCCAGTCCTTTGTATCCTCCCCCACCCCATAGCACCCCCTGAAAGAAAATTTTTAAAAATCAAAACAACCAAACAAAAACAAAACAAACAAACAAATCTGTCATAATTCAGGAACACTGGCTTGGCAGTTCCAGGAAATCTGTCTAAAATACCAGGTAAGATAATTTAGATAATTGATGCTAGGAGCTTCCCTTCTCAGGCTACTGCTCTTGGGCTGCTGTCCTGCCTGCTCCGTGCTTTACTTTGAACATATGATGCCCATGTTTCACACTCGGCTCAGATGGGTGTGTGGCTCACTGTGTAATGTGTTAGTTCTTGGAGCACCACACCTGTGGCATCAGCTAAAAATCCAGCCGGGTGTTTTACAGTAATTTGCTTCAAACGTGATTTCAAAGACTAAATTGGACTTTCTCTCCTTAGAATTAGAATTCAGTTGTCAACGATACATTCAAATTTAGAAAACCTTGTTCTGTAATTACCGCCAGCCCAACATATACTATGTTCTTGAGGTGTTGCTAAATAGCAAAAAATCTTACTTGTACAATATCCATTTATTTTATATGATATATCTGCACAGATGCCACTGAGCATCTCACACGTGCAGATGTGATTTGTATAGATATAATTTATATGTACTCTATGCTTGAAAGCATTTTTAAATCAATATTTTATTTTTAAAATTTTAATGAAAAGTTTAGTGTTGGAAATTTTCTAAATACAATTTTTGAAATCAGTTCTTTGTTTTAATTATATCATTTCTTTTTTTCTCTCCTTCATGCCCTTTTGCATACCCCTCCTTGCTCTCAAATTCATAGCCTCTTCCTTAATTGTTGTTACATAAATATTTGCATATGTATCTCTGTTTTGTGTGTATGTGTGTGTGTGTGTTCTTAAATACACAAATATAGTCTGCTCAGTCTGTATGATGCTATTTGCGTATATATGTTTTCAGAGGTTAACCATTTTTCAGTAGATAACCTCTTGGTATACTCTTCCCTAGGGAAGGCTGTCTCCTGCTCTCAGCGTTCCTTAGTTGCCTGTAGTTCTTTGTGTAGGGCTGAGGCCTCCTGATCTTTCACTCATCCACCCTGTCATGTCTGTTATTGTTGTCCTTCAGCTGATTGTGTAGGTAGTCATGTTTGGTGTAGCTTCTGGCATTCCTATTGGATAGTGTCTTGCAGCAGATTCCCTGATCCTGACTTTTGCAGTCTTCCTGTTCCCCTCCTCCACAGTGCTCCTGAGCCCTAGGTGTGTAAGTTATTTTTTGATGCATCCCTTTGACCAGGCTCCACAGCTCTGCATTGTGATTGGCTGTGATTTTCTTTATTGGTCTCCCTCCATTGAAAAGAGAAGTTCCCTTCATGAGAGGTAAAGACTACACTTATCTGTGGGTCCAAGGACAAATGTTTAAATGCAGTTAGGAATTATGCTGGGTAGCAAATAGTGTGCTGGCTAGTCTTTTTTTTTTTTTTTAATTTATTTATCCATTCATTATGTATACAGTGTTCTGCCTGCATGTATACCCGTGGGCCAGAAGAGGGCACCAGATCTCATTACAGATGGTTGTGAACCACCATGTGGTTGCTGGGAATTGAACTCAGGACCTCTGGAAGAGCAGCCAGTGCTCTTAGCCTCTGAGCCATCTCTCCAGCCCAATGCTGGCTAGTCTTATATCAACTTGACACACAAACTAGAGTTATCTGAGAGGAGGAAACCTCAATTTAAAAATACCTCCATAAGATCTAGCTGTAAGGCATTTTCTTATTAGTAATTGATGGAGGAGGGCCCTGACCATTGTGGGTGGGGCTATCCCTGTGCTGGTGATACTGGGTTCTATAAGAAAGCAGATTGAGTAAGTCAGGGGAAGCAAACCAGTAAGCAATACCCCTGATGGCCTCTGCATCAGCTCCTGTCTCCAGGTTCCTACACATTTGAGTTCCTGTCCTGACCTCCTTTGATGATGAACAGTGATGCTGAAGTGTAAGCTGAATAAACCCTTCCTCTCCAACTTGTTTTTTGGTCATGGTGTTTTGTCACAGCAATAGAAATTATAACTAAGACAGGTGGTTATAAGTTCTCCAAGATCCATGACGTCACTAGCCCTGGTAGTTAGCTAAGTTTTCAGTGCCAGGCATGATTTCCCTCTTTTGAGAAGGTCTTAAGTCCAAATAGAGAGTTGTTGGTTACATGAAGGTATACATGCCCCTAATTGTACCCTGAGAGTTATCTTGCTATGCTGGTCATTGTTGTGGTTCATTGACATCAAAGTTGGATAAGATTATTGGTTGCTTCCCTCCATTGGTGCCTTCCCATACCATGAAAGCTAGTCCTCCAAGAGAGGACTTTCAAATATTCCAGCCCGGGGGCTTCTAGGCCCTGTGTCTGAAATGCATAGCGTCTTTAGCAATAGGGACTTTACCTTCTAGACCAGGGGCTACCAATTGAGATAGTAATAACTGGTGATGTTTGGAAGTCTCTTGGGCAACCCTGGCTAACAACTCAAAAGAACCATCTCATGCTCGGTCTTGGGTTTTCTGTTAGATGTCCTTTGGCTCTTGGAAGGGAACATTGTCAGCCAGGATAAAATTTTCATTTGTACAGTATGTATTGTATACCCTAACTTATGTGTACTGTAAGTGTTTTCAAGTGGGTATACTATAGTATGATTCCTCATGACTGGTTTGGGTGTCCAAGTGAAACTGGCTGTGTAGGAGTTGGGTAGTGTGCCTTCTACTTCTTCCTTTTAGTAGTGTAAAAAGGGCCGGTTATGGACCTGTGAGTCTGCTAGGAGTCTGCGCTGAGTCTGTCTGGTCCTGGCCTGATTTTAGTTGGAAGGCTATTTATAACTCTTCAGGCTCCTCACTTGTTATGATTCTGCTTAGGTTGTTGGTTTAATTTTGGTGGTTTCACTGAGTCTAGAAATTATTTCTTTTAGATTTTCCAACTTAATGAAGCACAGGATTTTAGAGTATTCCCTTATAATTTTCTGAATTTCACTGGTGCCCATTGTAGCATTTCTCTGTTTGCTTATGATTCTGTTAATTCAGGTCCCTGTTTCTCCCCTTGGTTAGTTAGGCCACAGCTCTGTCCGTCTTGCCTGTCATCTCAAGGAGACAGCTCTTAGATTTGTTGAGTCTTTGTATTGTTTTTTGTTGTTGTTCCTCTTTCATTAATCTCTGCACTGAGTTTTGTTACTTTTTGCCTTCTACTGTGTCTGGATTTGGTTTCTTTCTGTTTTTTCAAATTTTGAGTTGCATCATTATTTATTTGTACTCTTTCTGAATTTTTTTTTATGTAGGCACTTAGAGCTATAAATTTCCCTCACAGGACTGCTTTCAGTGTGCCCAAAAGCGGTTATTGCTTGTGTTTTTGTTTTCATATAGTTCCAGTACAGTTTTTGAAATTTATTTCTTGATTTTTTTCTTTGCTCAATTAATCATTCAGTAATAAGTTTGAGTTTGTATATTTAGTAGAGATGTCATGAGTAAGTGAGTCTGTATATTTAGTATATTTAATAAGTGAGTTTGTGTATTTTGTAGAGATGTAATAAGTCAGTGAGTTTGGGTATTTGGTAGAGAGGTAATAAGTGAGTGAGTTTGGGTATTTGGTAGAGATGTAATAAGTGAATGAGTTTGGGTATTTAGTAAAGATGTTTTCTGTCAGTTGTAAGTTTTTACACTGTGGTCGAAGAGGAGATGTGGCATTATTTCTACCTTTTTGAATTTGTAAAGATTTGTTTTATGTCCCAAGATGTGGTTGATTTTAGAGAAGCCTCTGTGTGTTGCTGACAGACTGTGTATCTTTTGGTATTTGAGTGGACTGTTCTATAGGTATATACATTTGATGAATTATGTCATATACATACTAGGTATGCAGAGGATTTTGTATTCCAGAATATTTTATTTTAATATTTTGTGAAAGATTTTAGTCTATTGTTTTACCAGGGACATATTAAAAGCAGAAGACTGAAGAATCATTATATAAATATAACAGATATTTAATGTTTACATACTACATCTAAGAGCATTTGAAGATCTTTCACTAAAGGCATGGGCTTTGCCAGTAAGACTCTGTATGTGGAACTCTTTAGTACCTGTTTATGTTCTGTTGTCTATAGCCCACTCTAATGTAGCACAGGTCTTTCTTAACCTGATTATCTTTGCCCACTGGAAGCACTTGGTGGTTAAGAACTTATTTTTTAATGGAATTTGTGTGAATTAAACTGCACAAGCATCAGTGAGATTACATAGTTCAGAAGAAGGGCTGAACTCCTCTGCAGCTGGAGCAGCTCGGTATAAGGCGGGGCAACTGTGGGGCAGCTGTGGGCAGCGCAGCTGAGCACTGAGCAGACACCTGTGCAGGAGATACAGATGCATACTTCCTCATGCAGGCTGTGCTTGGTAAGGAGAGGCTCATACTCAATGCCTCTCGGTCACTCTGATCCCTAGTCCTTTCTGAGTACTGTTCTGAGTCTCTGAGTTGACAGAAGAATGTATGTTTGTCCTGTGGCTTGGGAAGTGTCCTCTGACACCCACCCTGGTAGAAGATGAGTAACAAAAATGCATCACTGGGTGGTAACAGCTCAGACTCCTATCCAGACCTAATGGGAATTAGGCAGATACACAGTGCTCAGTGGGCAGTTGCTTCACATGAACAATGGGAGATCTGACATACCCCATTACTATGTCTAATCCTTGTTAGCTACAAATTAGACCACCAAAGTTCAGAGACCAGTGAACAGTGGGTTTACTTATGACATTCAAAGAAGTCTTAAGAGTTCTGGCTGCTTTGGTTTGACACTGTTTTATGTGCACGTGTGAGCTTATCATTCTGCCTTGATCTTTATCTTGCTGTTTTAAGGAGGAAAGTGTCAGTTGATGGAACTTAGGAATGGGAAAGTGCCGGGTTTTAAGTATCATAGTAAATACTGTGGTGTGTTTGACAACCTTGAAAGAGCCAAGCATTTTGCATTGCTGAGACAAGTTACTTATATTCCCGGGTACACTGTAAGAGAAAGAATCAAATTACTGTTCTTATCTCAAACAGCTTGTTTTACATCATGCCAGTAATTTCTAGTCCACATGTGGACCACTTCATTCTGTCTGCCCTCATTACATGGCACCCTGTTTTAAAGGTACATTCCCAAGCAAGTGGGCACAATCCAAGTTCCGCTCCACTGAGAAGAAGCCAGTCTTCAACTCCTAAAGTTAAGAAAAGTGTCAGCAGCCGGATCCATGAAGCAGTGAAAGCCATTGCCCTTTGTCACAATGTCACTCCTGTGTATGAGGCTCGGGCTGGAGTCACTGGAGAGACTGAGTTTGCTGAAGCAGACCAAGACTTCAGTGATGAGAACCGCACCTACCAGGCATCCAGTCCTGACGAGGTCAGTTGCTTCCTTAGAGCATCTTGTTTGGGGAGGGTGTTCTTCACTGGGCAAACCTGTGTGATGTGTTACCTGGACACTGCAGGCTTGAAGGTTGCTTCTCTGGAGCAAGGGCACAGGACTATCCTTAGCTGAAGGACATGCATCCCTCTGGACATAATTTAGGCCTTTCAAAGCTCACATTTGACCCTCCTAAAGGTCAGTACCTAAGAGTTGGTCCTTTGCATCCTTGATAGCCACAAACTAGACCTCTAACATTTAGACTGTTTCAGGATTTGCTTATGATCTGAAGGGAAGATTCTTAAAGATTCTGGCCCTTTAGCTTTTATACAACTATATTTAATGGTTTTTACTTGAAATAACATGAGAAAACTCAGCTGGCTTTATATAGTTCCCAAAATAAACTCATTACTGTTACTGTACTTTATAATCCAGTTTTTCCTCATGTTGCAATGAGTCACTGGGTTTGTATATTAAATTTCCAGTCATTCTGTAGAATTCTTTAAAAAGATTTGTAGTATAAATAATTGAGAGACCTACAGAAATGATTTTAAAAAACTTTAATTGTGTTAACTTAGTCATTTCTAACTTTACTCCATTGAGATTTGGTAAATTCTATTATTAAAATTTCCACTTCTTCTGCAGTCATTCTGAATGTGTTTGTACAGTTTTATGTAGTCTGTCCTCTTGGAGTACTTTAATCAGTTTTATAAAATAATCAAAACTATGGAGACAGTGCTAACAAATTAGGTCTTTCAAATGTCCTACAAAATTGGATCTTATAAGTATATAATCAGTATGTTTAGGAAAGCTGCTAAATTCTAGTTCTGGAAATAATAGAAAAGTAGGCATAGAACCCGAGTGTTACTGATGAGCAGGAAACAGACCATGAGGAGTAGGGAGTGGGTCAAGAAAACATTAAGAACAAGCATGGAGAGAGAGGGTAAGAAAGTGTGGTTCTCTTGCTGTACACTTTGCCCAGAGTCCAGAGCCCGTCCTGGCAGGTTACTAAGTGTGAGCACATGAAGCAGCACAAGAAGAAGTGGGCTGGGGCTGTCAGAGCATGCACTGTGCAGTCGGGCGCACTGTACCTGCAGCCAGTAGATAGATGCCTTGTACGTGAGGAAGGGAGACTTATAAGTCATTGCTAGAACCACTGTGTAGCCTTCTTCAGGATGCAGAAAGTGGTGGAGAGATGCATGCTGAGCGGGAAGAACTCTGTTGTCTGCAGATTCATGAGGCCCCACCAGGCTTGGGGGAACCTTTTCTTCCCAGTTGCTCTAGACTTCCCAGCAGAAGTCTCTTGGTATATTGTGTATCTTTGTCAAAGTAGGATATCTATACTTCTTGATCACTAGTAAAACCTAGTACTATGTTTCTTCCTCTTCCTAGAAGTTACCTGTGGTGGTAGTCTAACAGTCCAGGTGCAGTGATGAACAGTTGTGCTTTATGTGGATACTGGAACCACTTTCCTGATAAAGAGCAGGTTTCCTTTCATGTCAGCGATGTTCTTGACCCTATCATGCATCAGGTAGACTTTTCAGGACTTTAAATTTTTCTTTGAGAGAACTTTGATGTATATATGTCAGCCCCATGAGTATTGAACTGCATACTCTCATTGGGTCTCCTATATGCTGTCAGCTTTTCACTCTGAAAACCCAGAGCACTGCACTCTGATGGAGAATCCCCAGTCCTATAGCCCTTCCCTTTGATTTCCCTTCAAGATTGAAGACTACTTGGCCAGGCTGGGTGTCAGGATGTGTTACCTTGTCCACCCTTCTTCCAGCCACTTTGAAAGGCACTCACTCTTTGCAGAGACTGAAGGCACACGGCCCCATTTACCTTTTTCCAACATAATGATGAGGAACTGTGAAAGGAAACCTCTAGTGCACAAGCAGATTTGTGTCATTTCAAAACAAATGTAACTTGTGGTTATTTTCTTACACAAGTTTATTTTAAAGTTTTGGATATTAACATTATTTCTGTTCAGTGAAAATACTATCTTATTGTAGCCGGAATAAAGCAGTTCAGACATCATGACATGTCGTTTATCACATAAGAACTTAAAAGTGATGCGAAAACAGGACAAAATGAAAGCATTTATTTAAACATGGAGAGCTGAAGACATTTGGTTATTCACCCACCCTGCCAGCATCACCACCTGAAATACTATTAATCAGCTTCTTGTCTTTCTCACAAGCTCACTGCCTTCTTGTTCTCCATGTAGTAGTAGCACTGGATGGTCTCTCCGCCTCATCTAGAACCCTGCCTGCCTTCTTTTTCCTTCATTGTGATCAGTTGGCTTACTGCAGTGCTGATGCTCACTCTGTCCTGCTACATGCCATACTCTGGAGGCACTGGGACCTTGCATTGCTAGAAACCTGCCTGCTCAGCCCAGATGCCTACAGCTTCATCTCAGAGATTCCCAAATAAGCTCTGTTTTGATCTGTTTGCCCTATCCAGAATCTTTTCCCTGACTCATAAGCATCTAGTTACAGTGGACATGACTGCATTGTACGTTACTCGTGGATTAAAGCACCAATACTTTCACTTTCGTCTAAATCTTTTTATATTCCTCAGGATTTTCAGTAGTCTTACAACTGTTATAATTCACCTGTGGTCGTTTAACTCTAAAGGCTGATCAAAGCTGAATTCAGGCAGTTGTAGTTCTGTACCCCTTTACTACTACTCTATTTCGCTGGTCATCAGTTGCTGTGTCCTAGGACAATTCTGAGCTTATTACTGTCTCTGCATAGCTCTCCTCTCTTCCCCACTCAGAAGAAGAATGTTCTAGTTTGAATGTGACATGTTTCCCATATGTACTTGTGTTGAACTCTTGATCTGTAGCTGTTGGAGTTAGTTTAATATATCTGAAGAGGAAGGGAGTCCTTTGGGGTCTCTTCTCCCTGTCCATTTTCAGTCTTCCATGAGGTGAAGAAGACTCTCTGGGGCATGGTGCTACTGTCATTTTCTGCCCAACCTCATGAGACCAAGCAGCCCATGGGCTGAACCCTCTGAAACCCTGAGCTGAAATCAATCTTGACTTTAAGTTGTCCATCACATTTTGTAGTTGTTATTGTCATTACAACTACACTTATAGAGAAGTAGGGTCATGACTATAACCACCAGGCCATGTGCTTTCTAAGCCTGTGAGACCAGTTTAAGGAGGAATCTGAGCTAGCCTGGTCTACATGGTGAGGATAAATAATGATTTTCTTTTTTTATTGATGTGAGTTCATAGTTAAGATTATCTCTAGTATCATTAGAGTTTCTGAAGTTGAACCTTTAAAAAATGTTGGAACTATTAAGATTTTGTGAACTCTTTGATATGAACTAAATGGACATAAGAGATGGCCATGAGCCACTGTGGTCAGGGGAAGAATGTTATAGTTAGAATTTAAAATTTCCCCCACAGCCTTGTGTATTAAATGCCTGGTCCCAGCTGATGGTGTAACTTTACAGGGTAAGATCTTGGTGAAGGAACTAGATTGTTGTGAGTATTAGTCTCCCTCCTCTTCCTGCCCCACCACAAAGTGAAACTCTCACTCTCTCCCACCACCATGAAGGCCAGGCCAAGCTCAGGAGGGCAAACACCCATGGAGTAAAGCTTGTGAAATTGTGACACAAAGTATCTTTCATCTGAGTTATTTCTGATACATATTTTGGCCACAGATACACAAAAGTAACTAACACAATTGGCTGCATCTACACAGGCCCAGAGTGGTGACCATGTCAGCTCCAGGCTGGACGAGAAACAGTTACTGGGTCAGGTGGAGGGAAGAGACCGTAGGGTTGTCTAAAACTGAACTTGAAGGACAACTGGGCTGAAAACCCAAGTTCAAGTAGGCTCTAATTCCTATGGCTTGGCAAGGCTCCATTCAACATTCAAATATTTTCCTATTGGTATATAATAAAACTATGATAAGAAACTTAAGATTCTTCCTGGAAGTCATACCACATCTCTGATTTAGAAAATCCTGAGGTATACATCTTTAATCCAGCACTCAAGAGACAGTGGCAGGGAGATCTCTAAGTTTGAGGCTAGTCTGTTCTACATAGTAAGTTTCAGGCTAGCCAGGGCTGTGAAGTAAGGATATAAGAAATAAAAATAAAAAGAAAGGAAATAAAAAATACTGATGTAGTCTGTGAACTGTTGGTGATACTTAGGAGGCTCCAGAATAAAATCCCATGTTGGTAAAAAGGGAGACGCTAAGACAATACACTCCCTCCTTTGCACACCTGGCCCTGTAGTATAGCACCCTTTAGTAGCCTTTCACCATTGCCCCACTGTGTGCCAGAGATAACTTTTGAAACCAATAGTTGTGTCCGATAGGATCCATGTGTTGTGTGCATGCAGGTGGGGGCGGGGAGTCTAGGAAGCGCAGCTCAGAGTCCTGAACCATTTGGAGATCTCAGGGTGACACGGTGTGTGGTAAGATCTGTGTGACTTATAAACTGCTGTCTTCCTGGCCCTCAAGGAGGTTTTGAGGCAGGCACAGGACACACATAACTGCTTATGGAAGGAAAAAAGGCTACTGTTCTTTTTCTCAGAAAGGGCTAGTGCTGTTTTTGCTATTGTATTCCAGAGCTCCTCAGCAATTCCATATGACCACATGTTGAGAAGGAATTTTCTGGTGATAAATGTTGGAAGCCTAGACCAGAGGTTTCCAAAGCAAGTCTTATTTGAAGTTCAAAAGTAAGGATATTTTGAATTTTACATATTCACTTTATTGCCCACCAAAAGAAATGTAAGTTTTGTTGACGTACATAGAAAACTTTAAAATATTAGGAATACACCATTGAAAACATTTCATTGATTTAAAGACTTTTAAGAGCTTAGAGAAATTATAACAAAGAATCTGCTAACCTTATGCTTTTTTGATTTGTATGGAAATTTGACAGTGATTAAAGGCAGAATGTTAAGTGATATGTAAAAAGATATATAGCACATATTTTAAGTCTGAAAATGAAAACAGTGAGCTTCGTCATGATTTTTGAAGTGTAGTATTGACGCGGTGTGTGCAGGTCCTGAAGCCTCAGGACAGGCGTCCAAATAGCCTGTTGTTTGGTGTATTGAACTTTGCTGCCATTAGCTTGACAGATGATAGCAATGTTTCCCAGTCACCACAGCACCATTGTAAAAGCATTTCTTATTGGATAAAGTGCTCAGAATATTGCACCCTGGAGCTTTATTTAGGGAAATGGTTCAATTGATGTTTTCTGTTTAACCCCAGTATTGACCTATCACAACATCCATGTTAATAAGCAGTGTTATCATTTAAGAGACTAGTTTATATAGTCCTATCAATGCTATATTCATATAATCTTATTTATTCATGGCTCTAGCAGTTATTTCTACATGATAACTTACAAGATAGAGGATCCTACATTATGTATATCACATTCTCATATGATAGTCTCCATCAGTTCATGGGACTGTTTTGTCCTATTCTTAGGTCTGTTGAGTGCCTCCATTTTGAGTTTGTAAGCCAGTTGCTATTCTGTGTAGTATAAGCCACCATGGTTTTCATTTTTCCGAATGAAGGGAGGATCTTTTCTCTACCAGTGCTTTTACAGAGATGAGCTTTTAATCTACAAGTAATAGAATTCTTGGAGGGTTAATTTTGAATTCAGAAAGGTACTGTTAGACACAGTAAGTACTTGCAGTGTTGCATCATCGATTACATGCTGTGTCTACTTGAAGGCCTAAAAACGATAGTGATGTCAGAGAATAAACAACTGACTTGTATGTGAGACAGGATCCATTTATGCTTTAGTCATTGTTTCTTATGATAAGTGATCAATATTTCATTTTCTCTAAGAGAAGAAAGTTCTGCTTGCCTGTCACTTGTGTCTCAGGCTCATCATAGCAAACTACAGCTGAACAAATGTTAAAGTCATCATAGACATTCCTCTGCAGCATGAGCACCAGCTTTTCATTATGTAGCTGCAGGGCCAGTGCTGTGGAAGGAAGCCAGAACTGAACTCAATCACAGGACTCTCAAGAGAACATAAGCTTAGGCTCAGTGCAGAAGTCATCAACACGTGACCAAGGCATAGCATGACCTCTACTGATTGTGGACCAAAAGATTGATTGGCTGTGATTTTTAATGACTGCTTATTCCTGTAAACTAGCGGTTTATTAGTGGCATCCTTTCCCCTATGTGGTTACATTTTCTCATATCAGTAGGTCCTATATTTAAATATATCTCAAGATATAGCTATCTCTTTGCCTTGATCAACTATTTATGTGTAAGAATCAGCTAGAATTAATGACAAATCACAAGTAGAATATTTTAAAATAAAGGAACAATATGTCCTTAATAGCATTGCCTTTGGATTTACAGAAGAGCTAATGTATGTGGAGTGCTGTATTTTTTAATTCATTTTATTGTGTGTGCCTATTGAAGCAAGACTAATTGTGGTGTTTTGTCAATATATTTGTGAGGAGCAAATCATTGTCAGTGACACGAAGCCTTCACTGTGACCTTCAAGACCAATAGAGAATAAATACTGCATAGCCTGTCTGTGAATATTGATTAGCACTTTTTCTAGATGATCAAATTACATTTTAAGTTAATAATTCTATTAAATTATAACAATGATTGTAATAATCACAATCAAAAATGATGAGATGTCAATGATTAAATTATGATTTATAAAGCACATGGTAAAATATGTACTCTCAGAGTACAGCTGCCACCTGTGTCTGCATAACTGCTAATAGGATAAAGGAAATTTCTGCCAAGCATTTCAAGAAGATTAGCACAGAAATTTCTGGATAATAGAATTACAGAGAAAGGGATTGATAAAATCTTGCCTCGTGTTTTATTTCCTCCCGTGTAGTGTATCTCTGGAACACGCTTGCCTATACTGGTTCCTTAGCTTGGGAACATGGAAATGTGAGATGAGGTGCCTGTGACAGCTGGTTAGTGGTCGCTAAGTGGCCCATAGAGGAAAGTTCCCTCAGACTCTCAATGCTGTATTTTTTTACATTCTCATTTTAATTATTCTTGTCTTTGAATTATTATCAATAGTCACATTATGTATTAGAAATTTCAGAAAGCTCGGTAGTCATAAAAATATAAAATATACAAAGCCTTTTACTTCCAGATTATCATTTTCCATTTCAGAGAAAAATATCCCAGAAGTTATTTCTTCTTATAATGCCAGGCAGCAATTAATTCCATTTAGTATAGATACACACAAAGAGTATTTGATAACCTACCCCTAAGTTTTTATTTCATTACCTACAAAATTGCCTTATAAAATAGACTCAAATGATAGCATTGGATACACAGTATCATTAGATAGTGCTGGTTGAGGAATGCATTTTTTGGTTGCCTCTGCATCCATGACAGCATCTAAAAGAAACAGGGCGAGAGGCTTTAGGTGTCCCTCACTAGTAAAGCATCTGCCTAGCACAGGCAAGGCCCTACATTCCGTCTCCCAGCTAGGAGAGAAGTGTGTAGGAAGACATTCACCTTCCTCTCCTCCCCTGAACCTGAGAGGCTCACAAAGTGAGTAACCATATAATAAATACTTCTCTGATTTCTTGAGCAGTCTTCTATTTTAATTCACATTATAGTTAGCCATATGGATAAAAATATATTTTAAACTTCTGTACGTCTCTAAAAAGAGACATCAACAGACCAGTGCTTGTCTTTCTGGTCTCTGTGATAAGCAGCCAGAAGGATTTTGCTTTCTTACAGAGCTGTGAAGAACATTCCAGGAAGCCACTGGCCAGGCCCAACAAAACAGGAGCTTAGGACCTTGGCTCTTAACCCAGTACCTACAGCTGTCCATGGTGAAGCCTGCATCTCCAACGCACCTCTATTCCCCATTTTAACCATATCTCAGCGTCACAAGGACAGATGTATTTGAGGAACATGATCTCTGGGGCTTTCACGTAGTTCCACAAGAAAGTGTCATGGAAAAACCCACATTGGGATGTAACTGTTGGTGATGGGCAGTGACCCAGGTATCCTTTACAGAGGTGAATTAGCAATCAAATATGAGATGTCAAATCCTATGGAATAGAGAACCACTTAAACCATTACTGTAAAGTACTTATAGAAAGGGACAAAGCACTTTGGAAACAGTCACTTGGTTGTCTGCACAAGTGAGCACACAGTCCTCCGGAAACTATGAGCAGACAACACAGTGAAGCCATGTTTTCCCAGAGGTGCTTTGTTTTTACCTGACATATCCTTTTTTTAATCTGAGGATCATTTTCTCTTAGACTCTTCTTAATTGGAAAAGTTTCTCACTTCCCATGTTTTTATGACAGTTTTGGAGGTGACTGGCTGGGTGACTGTCTCTCAGATTGGGTTTGTTGGAATTTCCCTGCAGAGTAGATGGGTTAGGATCTTGGAAGGAAGAGCATGTTGCATTACATCACATCACTTCAAATCAGTTTGCACGCACACAGCACTACCAAGCTGACCGGCATCACTTGGCCCAGGTGTTTTTCAGTATCTCCACTGAAGGCTACCCTTTCAGTTCTTCTTTTAGCACTGTATTGTTGGTCAGCCAGGTGTGGTGGCATTCAGGAGGCAGAGGCAGGGGATCTCTGTGAGTTTCGAGTCAGCTTGGTCTACATAGTGAGTTCCAGGACAGCCAGGGTTATGTATATGTAGAGAGACCCTGTCTCAAAAAACAATAACAACAAAAATTGTATTCTTGGTCAGGAAGCTCCCATGCACAGCCTGTCTCAAAAGGGGTATTATATGTCCTCCTTGAGGGTGAAGTGCCTGCATAAGTTACGCTTTTGCATGAGAGAGTTCTCCATGCTTTTTCTGTGACGTGTGTAGTCATCCATTTATTCCTTACAATGGACTCATGAATACTTGTTTTATACTTGGGGTTTTAATCCTCTCTAGTGCTCCTTTCCTTATTTAAGCATTACTTTGTTTCCTGTGCAAATAGAGATGCTACAGGCATGTTATATATATATTCATATCTTTGCTCCACTCTTATTATCCATCATTTCTCTAAGGATCCAAGTTGACACCTGAAAAGGTCCACAGCCCCTGAAATATACAACCATGCATAATAATGCTGTTATGATGATAATGTTAATCTGTTTCTTCATAGCATGCTGAAGAAAGCATCCTTTCTAAAGGATGTGTATTTCTGTTTTATTTTATTTTGTTGGTGTGGGGCAATATGTTCTCTAACTGAAGCTCATCCTCAGTCCCCAAAGTATATGTCTTTGTTTGAAGCTGTGGGAAGAAGACAGACTCTAGCTGCCATTGAAAGTTTCTTTGCTTTTATTTCTATATGTAATGTCATCAGATACAAGTCCTTAAAAGAATACCTTGGATCTATTCCAAATAAATAGAGAGAATTTGCTCTTTCTTTATGCAGTTCTTTAGTAATGGTCCCACGGTTCAAAGCTCAGGCTGAAGCTGGAAAATGGCTGAGGGTGGGATAGCCGCCCAGTGCGTTGGCAACTGGATTTACCCATTAGAGATGACAGTGAACGTCACAGTCCAAATTTACAGCAGTTCTCCTACAAGGCTGTTTCCTCCAGGCACTTGTTTACCTTTGTATTAGCAAAAGAATTCTGCCCAATACCAAGCAGGTTACACTGGACAGTAATTAAAGTATCTGTCTTGTGGAAAATTTAACTCTGATTTGCTTGGCTGGATATAGATATGTGATCCTCAGGGTGATTAAACCTTTTGGATGGAATGCTGGGCTAGGTGTAAGTAGCTAAACTGATATTTGTTATAAGCTGCTAACTCAAAGAAGCTGTGAAGCCAAGCATAAACTAAATAATAAACAGATGTGAGTCACCAAATATAGAAAGCCCGGTCCTGACTGCAGTGGGGCACTGTGAGATGATAGGGTATTCACGGAAAGATGCAATTTACGGGTCACAGTGTAATAGTAACCTTTCACTGTAAATTGAAAATTAACCTTAGCATATTAGATCATTTGCAGCTTACAGAGTCATTGTCTTGGATAGGAAGAGGCACTGTGGTCAGGTGCCAGGCTCTCCTCTAGATGGGATTGTTCTAACATCTCCATGTCTTCTTTGGTTCTGTAGTTTGGAGCAAGCTGTTGATGCTCTCAGCTACAGTATTAGATCATTGGGAGGTGTTCTTCCTTCTCTTCTGATAACCTGGAGACACGGAGTATGAATTTAGATTCCAGCTTTTACTGTGGCACACCATTGAACATTTTGTGCGCCACCTTAACCAGCAAGTAACAACTGATGCTAAGAGGATGGGTGCATGTTGCTGCTGCTTTGTAGCAAACAGCACCAAGACTGGGCATAGAAAGCCATTTGTTTTACATAGACACATCTGCAGCCATGCAGGTCCTCACGCAGTGTTCTGACCCATACCATTCCTGCTTCCAGTAAAGGTGACAAGGCTGCAAAGATAGAATGACCTGGAGGCCTTGTCAGAGGCAGCCTGAGAAGATAAAGTCTTTGCTGATTCCTCACAGCACTTGACAAGCACTGGGCATTCTGTTACTGTGTGTGTGATTTGTCTTCTAGGGCGAGGCACAGAGATGTTACTAAGACCAGCAAAGGGAGCAGAGTCAGGGTGCACTCTCGGTTACTTGTTGAAAGAGGGGGACAGGAGGACTCAAGTTAATGAAGGAAATTTCTGTGTGTATGCGAAACAGTGTACTCTTAAAATAAAGAGGAATTGAGTGTACTACTTCAGGTGGGAACTGCCCAGCTCAGAGTTGTTGGCTGTAATCAAGGGCTTGGGTTTCCTCTAGCTTGGTGCTCTGTCACACCTTCCTTTAGTCTGGCTGCTGGTGCACTTTGGTCACACTTTCACTCTGTCTGTCATAGGCTCACCCCACTATTTTTAAAGAATTACTGTAAAGAGATAGTTATTTTCCCTAGTGCACTGCATATAATTTGTGAATGGTAACATAGAGCTACCTGTGTCTGTGTGTTTATCATGTTAAACAGCTCTCATACGTGTACAGTTCACTCCTTTAGGAAGTGTCCTGGAAGAGCATGAAGAGCCCAGCAGAGACTGCCGGAAGAGTGCAGTGTGGCTGCAGGCCTGCCTGTCCATTTCTGTCACACCCCGACAGCCTGCAGGGAGACAAAGCATCTTGTCTCCCCTTGGTAGGGGGCACTGGGCACTGCATCCCACATTCTCTTGTACAAACTCTTCTGTCTTAAAGAACACCCGAGTAGTTCTGCCCTAGTGTCCCTGGCATTCATGCATGTGCCTGCTATGTGCTCTGGGAGATCTCGGCATTAAAGGTAAAGAAGCAGTTCTCCATCCCAGACTCTGGAAAAAAATTTCTGGAAGTATTCTTCAGTTGGTTTTGTGTGGAATTACCTAGAAATTCTGGTTTAAAAATGATTCCAAAGAAGAAAACAACATGGCCTCTGTGCCAAAGGACCAGGTATTAGCCCATGTCTGGTCTCCACATGCGCCTCCTGCTGAGGACCCCCCCCCCCTGCTGTAATGGCTTTGTCTTTACCAGATGCTGAGCAGTAACCTCAGGCATTGCCGTTGTACAAATAAGCGGATTTTGAGGCTGCCACCATTACATAAACTCTGGATCCCTGACTGGAAGTTTTACCACGTTCTTCCTAAGGGGTGGACATGGTCAGGACACTAAGAATGTATTCGTGACACCTGGCACAAGAAAAGATTTAAGTATTCTTGAGATTTCTTTAATTCCCAAAGCCCAAGATAAAGTCTAGATGTACAAGCAGTGGTAAAACTGAAAACAACGATAATTTCACTCTTCCCCAAGAGAGAATCATGCTCGGCAAGAACTGCATTCCTGTCTCCTGACCAAACTGCACTGCAGAACAAAAGCAAGAGAAGGCCCCACCTCGAGCCCCCTGAGGGAAGCTGTGACCTCACTGGGCTGTGCTGGCATCTGTTAGGGACTGAGAGGGTGAAGTGCTATTTTACCTGTCCTGTGATGAGATTGCTTTTAAAGATAACCCCTTTCCAGAAAAAGTCATAAAGACTGTTCACATAATAACTTAAAATTAATTTTGCCAGTAATGATTTTTAAATTTTATAATAAATAACTATAAGAATAACTCCTATGTTTGAGTACCTCTATAAGCCAGGAATTCACTTACATCCTTTCAGCCTGAGGACAGTTCACAAGTGTCCTTTGCACATTATAGAGGGAGCAAGCCTTGAAAAAATAAAGAATTGGACACAGAACTGGGTGTCGCAGCCATACTCGGTTCAGATCCCGGGCTGGGCATCTACTTTGTTATTGCCTCTGTCCTAGCTATCATTAATTGTCCACTTGACACAAACTAAGATCACCTGAAATTGGGTCTCAATTAACCTTTTTATCATACTAATCTGCAGCCTGTCTGTAAGGGATGGTTGCCAGAAGGCCCAGCCCACCATGAGTGGGCCATCCTTAAGCAGGTGTGCTGGGCTGTATTAGAAAGCTGTCACACATTAGTCTGGGAGCAAGCTAGAGAAATGAGCCAGCGAGCATGTTTCTCCATGATTCCTGCCCTGCTGTCCCTCAGTCATGTGACCTGAAAGTCAAAGCCCAGTAAACTTCTTCCTCCTGAGGCTCCTCTGAGCCAGAGTGTTTTGTCACAGCACCGAACGAAGGCAGTATTCTTTATGTGTAGCTGTCATGTGAGCACCCTGATGTCTAGTATCATGAATTCATTGGTCAGGTATCAGTTATCTTTTCTACCGGGAAAAGGGGAAAAAGAGAACGTAAAACTGTTGTCTCCTTAGCAACCTATAGGACCACAGGTGGTAAATTGGGACAAAGCATGAGACTCAAGTCCCAGATAGTGGTTAGGTATTCTTTCTAGGTCTAAAGCTATGTGCTTTGGGAGTCCAGTCAGGTACACACTGCAGAGTCGTCTTTGTGGTGTATAATGCTCTTCTGAACAAAAATTGTCGTGTTCACTGTTAAAGCGCTGTCCAGAAGTATGTGGGAGAGCGTGAAAGTTAGCACACTTTGTTGCCCTGCTTTGGTTATGTCTCAGTGGGCTCTCTGCACACCAGGGTGCTGCATTTCATCATGTAGTTTTTCCTAACCAGTTGCTCCTCACATACTCTGATCTCCTCAGGTGGCACTGGTACGATGGACGGAGAGTGTCGGACTCACTCTGGTCAGCAGAGACCTTGCTTCCATGCAGCTGAAGACCCCCAGTGGCCAGGTCTTGACCTACTGCATCCTACAGATGTTCCCCTTCACTTCCGAGAGCAAGCGGATGGGCATCATTGTCAGAGTATGTCGTGGCTCCCAGCTGTACGCGCACACACCAGTTCTTCCTGCCATGGTTTTACAGACCTCCTAAATCTTCCCCCCGAGAAAATTTTAAGGTCAAATACTATGTGCTTTACCGTTTCTTTAAAAACACCTCAGTATATGAACTGAGAAGCTGGTATGGCTCCCATTGATAAAGCCATTATCCTACAACCACTGAAGCAGAACAAGATCAGGGCAGTAGTAATATTTTAATTAAAATTGTTTTGTTTTGTCCTCAACAGAAATCATATAACATGCAAAAGAACATAACTGAATGATTTATGATTACAAAGTCACTAATTCATACCTTTATTCTGGTTACCTTAAGCAGTACCAGATTGTATTTTGCAGTTTCATTTGCTAAATAGTGAAATTCTGTCACACATGAAGCATTAATACTTAGATTGCAGTCCAGATCTGTCTCAAGAATTAAAGTACAGCATCTCGGGTGTTTGCTGACTTTGGCTTTCACTTCACTGGAATGTAAGGACAGTTTCTACCAAGAAACCCCAGGGTACATTGTCTAAGGCCTGCTTCCTCCAGAACCTCTCCTTCAGGCCAGTGGTTGTTTATAGGGATCAGTGCGGCCTAGCTCTCTTCTGAGTCTTTTCTTACCCTATTACAGGATGAATCCACAGCAGAAATCACATTCTATATGAAAGGGGCTGACGTCGCAATGTCCACCATTGTCCAGTACAATGATTGGCTAGAAGAGGAGGTAAGCAAGCTATTCTCAGCATTGTACAAAATGTCTTCAGGATATTTAGTAAACCAGCGACAGAAAAGCAATGCCTTTTCCATACTTGTACTGTTGGAGTGAATTGTGTCATCACCATTTTAAGCCACCACATGGATAGGTGGCCAGGGATGATACTTTTTTCCACTAGATTTTCTGAATATTTATAGTTCTTTCATGTCCATATAAACAAGGCTAAAACCCTGGTTAGTTATAAAAATTTTACTTTCTATAGAAATAATTGCCATTTTTGTTTGGTGTATGAAGTATTCAGATACATAAAAGTAGGTCTAAAATAGCATTGGATACATAGCCAATTATACGTGCACTATTGTAAGGAAAGTTTAATTTATATTTTAATCTAATGCTAATTTGCTCTCTTATAAGAAAGAACAGAAAATAAGGTACAAACATAAGCAATTATATATTATTATTCCTAAATAGATTTATAGTTAGCCTCATGAGGTTCTAATGTTTATTGCTAAAGTTGTATATTAATCAGTAATTGGATGTCAAAGTAAAGCTAAGGTTGCTAGGATTATAGCCAGGTCTCTCTCTCCTGTGTATACATTGCTGCAGGTGCCTGGGTCTCTTTTCCACTGTCAGACTGCAGAGATGGTCTGTCAGCACAACAGACACACCCGATATTCACGATGGTCCTGGCAATATGAATCAATATCTCCTTCAGGGCGCTTTGATTTAATCAGAGACATGAATAAATTAAACTCCCTGAAGACCTAGTAAAATGCCATAAAAATTACTTTTGGTCATAATGACATGCAATTAATTGTAAAATACTTGTTTAATTTATTTAGCTTTATGAGGTCAAATCAATAAATGTCTTGCAACAGACAGATAATGTCAGACTGTTGTTCAGAAAGATAACTTCATTAAAAATCCTATGCACATTTATTTGTTCAAATTGTATTTTCTTGCCATAGATAAATCTTTTGCCTCTTCACCACTAGTATATTTGTTATAGTTCTGGTGTAGCCTGAAAGCCTTTCGCTGTACCAAGAGCAAAGCAAAAGGTGGTTTAGTAAAGTTCCTGGTCATGTTTATTAATATGCATGTTGATTCGGGTCCCTTAGAGCCTGATTCCGACCTACAGTATGGCAAAGCCCCTGTGTTGGGAGTCACACTGTTCGTTTACAAGCATAGGTGACATTGTCTAGCAGTAGGGTTGGTGCCACTGGAGCAGTTTAGATTTTGAAGTGAATCACTGGCTACCTTCAAACAAGTGTGCCTAGAACACAGGCAGCTTGTACCCCAAATCTTCTTTCTTTACCTTAGCCCCATCTAAAACTTTTCTACTTTTAGTAGGGGAAAACAGTATTCTATCATAATTATTATGCACTATAAATAGGGTTAGCATCTTATCACACACCTATTGAATTATTTCCAATTCCCATTTATTATATAAATAGGGTGATGACTCATCATGGCCTCCTCTTTCCTTGTCCAGTTAAGAGCTGAGCCCCAAGCCTGGTGCGTAGGGTGGTGACCCTGTGTGATCGGCCCTGTGCATGTCTGTGGTGCTGTGTTTCTGCCAGACACCGGCATGTGACTTTATTTGACTTTATTCCAGGGACTAATGTCATTCCAGAATAGCCCTGTTGGAGCAATTTCTATGATGAAACTGAAGCAGACAGCTCGATGCTTTGCCCAGAAACACAAGCTGCTGTGATTTTGGGGCCCACCCATCTTAGATCCCTGTCCTCTCTTTCTCATCCCCTCAGTGGGGCAGTTATGGTGGGGTCCTCCTGTGGGTGGGACACAGTGGTGGAGAACTTGAAGACATCTTCCGCATGTTTCCTCTAACTTTCCTGGGCTTTGCCTGTCCTTTTTCGCTCAGCTTTGCTGTGGTCTGTGGCCCTTGAGGTTGCTATGCTTCCATGTAGTGGACCTGCAGGGAAGTGAGAACAAGACGCAGCACTGCTGGAGAGGCCCCTGAGGCCTGATTGCTGTCAGCTCAGGTACTCCGGGAGCCACAAATAAGAGCCCCTTTGCTTGCAGTGTGGAAACATGGCACGTGAGGGGCTGCGGACCCTTGTGGTGGCGAAGAGGACCCTGACAGAAGAGCAGTACCAGGACTTTGAAGTGAGTTATACAGTCCTTGCCACTCAAGCCTCTTCCTTCTTATGAGAACTTTGTCGTGTCACTGCAATGCAGCCTTCCTGTGCAGTCTGTGTTTCTGAAGTATGGGCACACAGGCTGTGTAGTGATTGGGGGCCCTGCAGTGTCCACAAAGGCCAGCAGTTCCATTTCCTCAGCTGAAGCTGAGTGTGTCTCAGAAGTGCTTCAGACCTTGAAGCTGTCTGGATTCTAGAATATTTGCGTAGATGGCAGGTTAAGTTATCCAAAGCCCCTAAATCCAAAATGCTCTCCAGAATCTGAAATTATTTTTTAACGTGATATCATTGGCCAGGATGTATCTGACTCTTGATTATTTCAGGTTTCCATATTAAGGAAAGTTCAACTAGAGTTAATAAATTTTCATGTAGTAGATACTTGGAGTGCTTAAACATAGCATTTATACAGCATATTACCTCTGACCCCAAGAGCGCATTCACTCCACACAGAGAGAGCATTTACACACATGTTCACCTGTCCCCTGTGTCCTCAGAGCTGATACAGTACAACTGTGTGAGTCATACACATGAAGCGTGGACATGGTTGTGTACCTGTTCCTTCTGTCCTCAGAGCCGATACAGTCAGGCCAAACTGAGCATCCATGACCGGACCCTGAAAGTCGCTGCAGTGGTGGAAAGCCTGGAGAGGGAGATGGAGCTGTTGTGCCTCACTGGGGTGGAGGACCAGCTGCAAGCTGATGTGCGGCCCACTCTTGAGATGCTGCGGAATGCGGGGATCAAGGTACAGCCTGCATCCTCTGGCTGCCAAAACTGCTTTCTTACCAAATTGAACTCACTTTTTCCTTGAAATACTGTCCTGGGGTGCTCCATGGAACGGCTGCTTAGTCCCCTTTATCTTAGCCGTCTAGCTCCGGAAGTCTCCACAGTGCCCTCTTCCAGACTTCTCTCTGACTCTCTCTTTCCACACCCAGGACAGCTTAGCCTTCCTGACACAGGGCTCCGAACCTGTCCCTCCCCATGGCACATGAGGATAGTCTGAGGAGGGCTGCCAGCTTCCCACTTGCCTTGCTGACTATTTTCTCACCTGTACGTCATCAAAATCCTGCACCGTCAGAGCAGAATGGTAACCTTCATGGAGTAGTAGCTGCTTAATCCAATAAGCACCTGTGGTCCTGGGTGTGTTCAGGTGTCCATAGCACATCGTATGCAGCACTAGTTAGGGAGAAGTTTAGTGCAGGAGAAACCCAGCTTCAGGTAGGCTTTAGTTGCACTTGCTGCTCTAGAGCTGGGGTAGACAGAAACCAGTTGTTAGGGAGGGTCATTCAAGACTAGTCTCTGTCCAGCTAGCTATGTTACTGAAGCAGCGTGTATCCATTGCCACAGAGATAGGAGGAGGGGCTGCAGCTACAAGCTGCACTTGCACTTCGGCCCAGCCACAGGTGCAGTGCTGGTAGCCTTCCTTCAGGGACATGCAAAAATGCTGATTCAGGCGCAGAAGTACTTTTCTCTCTGCAACGCTTGGCATCACACATGAGCTCTTCCCTAGCCCCTTGTGGCCACCACATAACTCTCTGGAGACTGCCTTCTCTTCCAGGACCTCCCCTTGCCCACACAGTGCCCAGCTTCCCAGCTGCTCCATTGCACAAATTGGCAGTTGGAACACAGTGTTTGCAGGAATCCAGCTGACATTCCTGTCATCAGTTGTCAGGGTCAGTCCCTTTCCCAGTGGACTTGGTTTCCAGGGTGACATTTTCCCTGGGACATTCTCCCGGCCAGCTGTGCCACAGTCCTCTTCCTCATTCATCTCTTTATGTCTAAATCTAGCATTTACAGTATAAGGTTTGGTTTGGGGATGCTGCTTTCTTAAGGTTAGGGGTTAGAAATGGCTGAGTGTTTGAAGTAACCTACGATCTATTTTCTGATTGTGCATGCTAGATTATCAGTATTAAGGTAGTTCCTTGGTATAGAATTTCAGGTATTTGTAGTAATTTGGTGCTGTAGTGCATATGACTGTAGGACTTGCCCTCTTAGCTCTCCTCCATGTACCTCCCGACTAGACTGCTCTGAAGACAGGAATATAGTGTTTATCAGCCATCTCTCAGTCTGCTTCCTGAGTGACAGGTTGCTCAGCAGTGGCAGTGCACACTGTAGTTACTCGGTTAGTTACAGTAGTGTTTCCTAATCGTAGGTGCAGTGAAGCTAAGGAGAGTATGCTGATGAAACAGAACAGCCGCAGCTGATTGTACCAGTGGAGTAGGACATGTGCCATGCAGGTTTTCCTGTTTCCTGCTTCCACAAATGTATCTTTCCACATGATAAAAACAATCTGAGAGACACTGATGATGATAAGTTAGTAATGTGAGGACTTTTGCTGTTCTGCATAAGCACCCTGATCACTTCACTCCTTCACAGTCAGGGTTTTAAATCTTTTCCACTCGTGAGCCTGTTTTGCCTAAGAGACTTGTTTTACATGACCCTAAATATATACAAAATCGTCTCACAAACCAAACAGTTACTGATTATAAATCATAAATTTATTTTGAAACAGTTCATTATGATTTTACCATCCATTAAAGACAAAAGCCAATTTACATACTAATGAAATTAATGTTCCTTTTATTTTACTGTCAAGAATTAAGTCTTGACTGCATATTTGATACAGCACTATGTGTAGAGTATCTTCAACTGTTCTCAGAGTTGACCAATATTTAATTTTAAAGTCATGAATGCCATTTTGCATAAATATATAGTAAAGGGGGCAGCGGAGGTTTGTTTAGAACCACTTCGGAAATTAGGAATTCTGTCCCAATTCCAATCCAGAACTGGTTGAACATTTTTTTCATGAAACTCACATCAGCAACTCAAACTGCAATTTTTAAAATTAAAAATTCTTACACAATACAACCCAGACATTTACATTTCGAGGAGTGACAGCCTTAAAACATTAACAGCCTTTGTTTTCACAATTAAACCATTCTGTTTGGAAACAAAAAGAAAAGTTTGTACAGTAAGCTGCTGCAGCTCATAGCATTCAGTAGTCTGCAGTCTGAGCCGCAGCATTTCAGCCTGCTCATGGGTGCTGCACAGCCTGGGGTGAACGTGTGTTGTGTGACTGCCTCTGGGCTCTTTATACATTTGCGGTCATTGCATGTTCAGAAACCTTTTTATTGCCATTTTTACAGCCATCCTCACAAGTAGTTATGTGACCGCATATGAAATCCTGGCCTGCAATTTAAGCAGCAGGAGTCCAAGTATATACTTTGACATTGTGTTGTCCGTGTGTATGTAGTTGTTTAATGTTGAGATAGCACTTTGATATAAGTACATTTTGGTTTGTTTGTGAGCCCATTGTCCCGTTTGAACATCACCTCCCAGCTGAAGAACTGTGTTGACATGAAGGTGTGTGCACTCCTCTCCCGTCTTCAGGCTCCTACCCCAGCCTCAGCTGTCCGTCTGCGCACCACTCTGACTTGTGCCCCTGAAACAAAGCAGGTGCAAACACACAGCCATAGTTGCCTGTTAGCCACTTGTAGCAGCTTTCTCGGACCACCAGCCCTGGAAACCACGGCACAGAGACTAGTTATTAGTTATGAATGCTCAGCCTTAGCTTATGCTTGTCCCACTTGCTCTTATAACTTTATTTAACCTGTTTCTCTTCATCTACATTTTGCCTTGGGGAATTTTACCTTCTTTCATTCTGTATGTACTGCTTTTCCTGCTTCTTCTGTGTCTGTTTGGCTGGCAGCTGCCTGGCTGGCTAGCCCTGGGAATCTCACTCTTTCTCCCTCATTCTCTTCTCTCTTGAGCCTCGATTCCTCCTCCTAATTATTCTCTACCCACCAGCCCTGCCTATCCCTCCTCCATAGCTATTGGCTGTTCAGCATTTTATTAGATCAATCAGGTGCCTTAGGCAGGCAAAGCAACACATCTTTACATTGGTAAACAAATATTCTGCTGCATAAGCAAATGTAACACATCTTTACATAGTTAAAATAATAGTCCACAATAGTAGGTACACAGTTTGAGTTCATGAAATAAACTCAAAATTTTCTGCAGCCATTGCTGTTCCCATCTCTAACTCTCCGTCTCCCCAGCCTGAAACCTCCCCACTTAAGCTCTCGCTCCTCGCCCTATGACTATGGCTTCTCTGGACTCCTCATGTATGTGGGATTGTACAACATTTGCCTTTTGTATCTAACTGATGTCATTCAGCAAAGCATCCTCGAGGACTCTGTGTCAGAACTTTCTCCATTTGAAGGGTCAGTGAGGTGACCACATTTCATTTCTCCATTCGACTCTGTGCTCTTGGCTTGCTTCTCCTCAGCCCTGTGTGAGAATCCTGAGTGTGGGGCACAGACACCTGTGCACAGAGACACACACTTTACAGAAGTAGAATCACCACTGAAGTTCACAAGCTTCAATTATTTTCTAGATTTGGATGCTGACAGGTGATAAACTGGAGACAGCTACTTGCATTGCCAAAAGCTCACACTTGGTGTCCAGAACTCAAGACATTCATGTTTTCAGGCCAGTAAGTACATTTCTAAGTCACTTTGAATTGTTAAATGGGTTTTGTTCATTTGTTTGTTTTTGTTTTGAGGGGATTTTGGTTTGGTTTGGTTTAGGGTTCCCCACACTTCCCTGAGACAAGGTGTGTAGCTCTGACTGTCCTGAAACTTTTTCCGTAGACCAGGCTGGCCTTGAACTCAGAGATCCGCCTGCCTCTGCTTCCCAAGTGCTGGGATTAAAAATGTGTGTTGTCATGCCCATACCCACCTAAATTGTTTATCTTACAGTTAAAATGTGTATGCAGTGATTGCTAAATGTCTTTTTAAAATCAGCTTTGGAGATGTTTTCTTATTCTATAAACACATGTTGAATGATTTTGTAATGCATTTTGATGGTAAACAAGCTGCAAGTTGGAAAGCATGTTTTTCCTATACTTGCTTCCTTTTTTAAGTAGGCATACTACAGTCATTTTCTACTCAGAACTTAGAAGAAACTGTATGTTGCTTTTAAACATATATGTTCCTTACTAGCTGTACCATTGGTGCAAAGGTTGCTCCTAGGAGACAAGTGCAGATAGAAAGTGGAAGCACTGGCCTGCTGCCATTCCAGATGGAAAGGTCTTCTGTAACTAGTGATAGAGGGAGCTCAGTTTGTGTGTTTACTGTACTCACTGGTTATGATGAGTTTAATTCAAACAAGAAATAGAAGTGCCTTGGGTCATGATTGATGGTGAGCAAGCAGACACCATGTGGCAGTTGGCTGTCTGAATAAAGTGCTCACACCTACATAAATAATTATTTCAGTATCATTTACATGTAAATGTATTTTATTTTGAAACATCAGAATCTCAAATTATGCCCTGCAGACTACTATTTGCTTATTAATGCTTCTGATAAAACTTTTGATCAATTTTGTTGGCTTTTAGAGTTATGGCAGCACAAATTAAAAGTTTCACACTACCTACTTAGAGATGAGGTGGAGATTAATTTGGAGCATGTGAAACTTCTAATGTATTTCACTCCTCTGTCGTTTCTTTTATGCCTCTAAAATCTTCACAGAAAGCATGTGCAAATCCAGTGCCTTAATTCCTGGCATATTTTCATTCTAAAATTAATATTTCATGATTATGGGTTAATTTTACCCTTTTAGACTCCTTACTTTTGTATATAGTAAGTAAAAATGGATGGGATGAGTTAAAACTCATGGCAAAAATGATAGAAGTAACTTCATGAAGTTATTTTGCGTTATTCCACATATTATAAAGAAACGTGTGTAAATAAAACCCCAGTCTATACAATTACATTTCTTACCTGGTGTGTGAGAAAGGGGAAGTCACCCTCCTTGGGCCCTGGTATTCTGACTTATACTTTTCTAAGGCTCTGTTTGTGATGTGTAAGCCAGTGATCTTCAACACTGTTCACAATACCTACACCTACACCACCACCAGTTTAATAAATCATCTTCTAGACAGTGCTAGAAAATCCTTGGCATTCATTCTTATAAGAATGTTTTTATAACAATAGCCCTCGCTTGCCTTCATGACGACAAACCAGAAAACAGCCCTGTGACAAAGCTCGGGCACATAATCTGTAAGGACCTTGTTACAGGACTTCTGTTCTTAGGTGAAGCGCCTTTCGGTTCTAAATACAATATCTAAAGGATCCTACTGTGAACCCCTGAAAATGTCTTACTGCTTTATTGCCTGCATTTTTAATTCATGCTGCTTTTTTCTTTTCCTCTAATGAAGGTGACCAATCGGGGAGAGGCCCATTTGGA